>PVJA010029610.1:0-26522 GCA_004027025.1 Myocastor coypus
GCTCCAGACCAAAGGCCCAAAGACACTTATAGTATAATGCCACCAAAATGCAGTGGTCGCTTCCATACAAAATGATAACAACAAGGAGCTGGATGCAATTTCAGGGCCTCTGCCCACCCAAATCAAATACAGAAGACACTACCATGGAAGCAAATGGGAATCATGAAGATGAAACCTCTGAATTGGTAGCATCTGAGGCAGACAGATAAATGCAGAAACTTATAGAGCAACTGAGATCAGAGATAACATCTGAAGTAAAAGAAGAAATACATGAAATGGAAAGACGACTGGAGAAATGTATAAAGGACATCAGAGCAGAAATAATATCTAAAGTTAACAAAGACATGTCTAAATCAATAGCATCCCAAGTAGGGGAACAACTACAGAAAAGTAGAGAGGAGAACAGAACAGAAATAATCTCTGAATTAGAGAGAGAAAGGATAACCATAATGACAGACTTCAAAACATATTTACTGTTTCCTTTGTTCTGTTTCAACTGGGTAGATTTTGCTTCCAGTTAATTAGTAGACAGTTAAGTAATCGATTTATGACTTTAAGTGTAACCACTTACATCTGTCTATGTTTTCTGGATGCATTTCCTAGAGTTCTTCAACCACATTCTATAAGTATTGATACATTATATTTTTATTTTCAATTCATTTCAAAATTTCTTAATTTCTTTCACTTAGTGACTAAGAATGAATTACTTAATTTATGTGTTTATAATTTTTTTCATATTTCTCCATTAGTGAATTCTTATTTTATTACTATTTGTTTGGAGAATATATTTTTGTGAGTTCAGTCTTTTAAAACTTATTGGAATTTGTCTTACACCCTACCATTTGGACTGTCCTGGGGAGTTCATATATACTGGAGAATTTGTGTTTCACTCCTGCCACCTGCAGCATACATTAGTTGCCTGTAGCTACAATTGGCTTATAGGAATGTAGTCCTTTACTTCCTCATGGAATTGACTAGCTATAGCCATTATTTAATGTGAAGTGTTTAATTTAAGTACTACTATTGAATTTTCTGTTTGCTTTTTGCTCTTGTTAGTTGTTCTTTTAATTGTTTTGTTTGTGAAAAGAATACAAAAATAATTTGAAAACCATTGGAAATGATACAAAATTTCACTAAACAAAGTGATAGGAATTCAGCATAGTTGTGATGTTATATGATATTATCTTCAAATTAGCAGCTCAGATTACCAGATATAAGCCTACAGAACTGGCCAAAAATTATAAAAGTCAAAAAGGAGAAAAAAACATTAAGAATTATCTGTTCCTTTCGAAAGACCAGCAGAAATCAGCAGTACAATTATCCAAGCTAGCCCGTGTATGTACATATATATCTTTTTCACCTCCTTTTTCCTTTCCTTTCTCTTTTCCCTCATCTTAGTTGCTCCTTCCCTTGGAACAGTTCCTTTCCCTAGGTCTGTTGTACCTTTTAAAGCTTATTTTACTCATTCAGTTTCTACACTAGGGAGATAATATGATGTCCACACATGCAAGTCTGATTTATTTCCCCTATGAGTGCAGTCTCTAATTGCATCCATTGGCCTGTAAAAATCTTAATAGACTTCAGTTAGCTTTGCTTTGTATATTTTGAGACATTTTATGCTTTATTTTTGTATAGTTTGAGCACATAGAAGGGCCTCATTACTGTAGTATCTTGTTATTTTTTAAAGGTTAGTTTCTTTTCATATCTGTGAAATTCCATTTCCTCAAGTGAGTGAGTGCAGAATCCCCTATCTATAAGCTCTTCAAATACAGACACTTACTGACAATGAGTCATTTAACATTTCAAGTCATCTTTTCACTCAGTGCATTGACCTCAACCTGTTCATATTTAATCGAATTTATATAATTAAAACTATAAGAAGATACCAATGTTTATAAGACCATTCATTAAGTTGCTAGGTTTTAGCTTTGAATATAGCATAAGTAATAATAAACTGTCTATCCTTGTGTTTTATTTAAATGCATTGCAATTTTTTTAAAGACTCTGATTTATGACTTTTAAGTATAACCACTTAAATCTGCCTATATTTCCTAGAGTTCTTCAACCACATTCTATAAGTATTGATACATTATGTTTCTAATTTCAATTCACTTCAAAATTTCTTAATTTCTTTCACTTAATGATTAAGAATGTGTTACTTAATTTATGTGTGTAAATTATTGGGTTCGGAGTGGTCAGTTGGAGCCAGAATGACTCACTTAAGCAATGCTGTGGAATGTGTACATACAAATGCACAAACACACACACTCATACACACATACACACACATCAACACTAGCTTCAAATTTGTCCACATTCATCAAAAAGGCAATTTTTAAGATTTTTTTTTTTTGTGTGTGTGTGTGTGTGCAGAGTCTCACTGTGCAGCTCAGACTCATAGTGATCTTCCTGCTTTCTGCATCCCTAGTGCTGGGATTACAGGCATGTACCACCATGTCCAGACTCCAGGGGCAGGGCCCACATGGCATGCAGTGCCAGGGATTGAACCCTGTCCCCTGTGTTTACCTAAGCAGTCACTCAGGCCACTGAGGTATAGCGCTGGCCCTTAAGAAGCCAATTTTAATCAGCAACTCCTTGAAAGGTCTCTTCTTTGTCCTCCTCAAGGACAATGATTGCTGTGCAAGCACATAGAGAAGGGAGTTGGTTTGAAAATAGAAACACAGCCAGGTGTGGTGGTCCATGCCTGCAATGCTGGCACTTGGGAGGCTGAGACAGGAGGATCAGTGTGAGCTGAAGACCAACGTGGGCTACAAAAGTGACCTCAGGGACAGCCTGAACTGCCTCAAAAAGACAAAAAAAAAAAAAAAAAGGCGGGGGGGGGCCCAGCAATATAGCCCAGCAGTCTAAAGCACCTGCTTCAGCAAGCTTAGGAAACCAACCACTGGGACCACAGTTCTATCCCCGGCATTACATGATATGCCAGCCCCACCACCAGGGCAGGCTGAGCTGGCCATAACATAAAAAAAGAAAAGAAACAAAAACAAGAAACAGAATACAGTGTATGTTCAGGATGATATGGCATCCTGCATTATGCAATACATGAAGCAAGTGAAGTCTCAAAGAATTAAACATAGTGCATAGTGGCTGCACAACATATAAGAGTCGTCTTAGATATTTAAGGGACTGCTATTTCATTGTGGGATGATTAAACATTATAGGCATGTTCCCACCATAAGGAAAATTAGAGGTATGGGTATAAACTCTAAGATAATAATTTAATTTAACCAAAAAGATCATTTAGTGGCTAGATACAAAGATGTAAGCCACAGGGGTCAGCCAGATAGCTCAGTGGACTAAAGCACCTACTTAGGCAGAGTGCAGTGGCCGGGTTTCGATCCCCTGTGTGCTAGGCTGGGTCTGCCCCCGGGGAGTGCTGAGGTGGTAATTTAGACTGGGCATGGTGGAACACCCCTATAATCCCAGATCGAAGCCACAGTGACAGCCCTGTCCCCAAGGTAGTCAAGCATGGCAGGGCATCCCTTTGGGGACTCAGATAGAAGTAGTTCATAACATTGTACCAGGTAGAATTCCAACAATTTGGCTTTTGATGTTATCTCAAGTCGTGGGGCCCTTATAATTTGTGAAACATTGCACAAAAAATATTATGCTTCAAAGTCCCATTGTGTTGGCTCTAAAATGTAAATTTCAGAGATGGGAAGGTCTAAAATGCCTCTGTCTGACTTAGGGAGGGAGAGAGATCCTGCAGAGTGCTATGCACCTCCTGGGGGTTGCAAGAACATCCTGAAGACAAGTGCAGAAGGAGGGAATTACCTCATCCAACTGCATGGCATTGTGATAAAGTGAAAGATCATGCAAGAAATGTGGGTAAGTGTGTTTAGTGAGGTGTACTGTGGTTGGAGAGATGTTAAGTGGGAAATACTATCTGGGTCTTCAGTATCCAAAGTTCGATAAAAACTTAAACTGGACAGAGGACTTCCAAGAGCCTGGCACTGTGGTCGACCAGAAGTACATGACTCAGCAGAAGTAGAAAGGTCTGATTTTCAGGAAATGGAACCACAAAAGCAGTTGGCAATAAGAGACAAGATTGGGGCAACCTGCAGACACCAGCAAAAATTTAGAAATGCCTAAATCTTAAAGAAATATCTCCAACAACTAATCAAGAGGGAACTTAAACCTGGCGCCAAAGATCTCAAAGAATTAGTCAAATATTCAATAAATAGAATTAAATTAGCTGAAGAAAATGTTATTAGTAAGGAGATGGTAAAAATACTACTTTGAATTTCTTAAACTTGTATTCTTATGGGAAAATTTTGTTCCACAGCCTAGATTATTAGTGTGTGAGAGACTGATCTTAGCATGTTGGTGATGGTTAACCCTAATTGGGCCAACTGTGATGGCTAAAGAAATGTCCAGGGATGCAGGATAGCACACCTCTGGTCATGTCCAGGTGTGTTCTAAAGGCATGTTCTTAAGGACCTCACTGAGTCCCTGACTTCTTCCTCCCTGGCACAGTGCCTTGATCTGCTTCCTGGTCACAATGACCCAAGCATCTTGGCTCCATCATGTCCTTCTGCCATGATGTCCCTAACTTGGTCAGCTAACTGTGGACCGTATCCTCCAAGCCATGGACCAACTTAGGTCTCTCTTCTTTTAAGCTATAGTTGTCAGTTATTGTGTTCTGGTGATAAGTATGCTATCTAACACAGAGTCTTGGACACAAGCTTGGAAAGTGATGAGAAGAAAACAAAGAAGAGTAGACGTATTTTAAGTTGCACAATGATCCTGAAGACTGATGACAGCTGTCTGGAACATGGTTCTGTGTGGTTATGAGTGGGCCTGAGAAGCTGTGTCACTGCTTAGCTGAGCATAATGCCTCAGCTGAGTGACAGTACCTGCCGAAGGTGCAGCGTCGCATGTCCATCCTGTGTGAATAAAGATCATCCTCAATTAAGTTCAAGGCTCCAGAAAGAATCGGAGTGTGGTGGAGCCTGACAGAAGGACCATGATTCTGAGCACTAGGGGAACTCCTCAGAAGATCACGGCCAGCAGGAGTGCACACTCGAGGAGGAGAAGTGGGATAGCTGAGCAGATCCACAGACAGGATGATCGCAGCAGCAGGAAATCCTCAGCATCTGTGTCTGTGGCTCTCAGGTTTCACCCAAGTGAGAGTAATGGCATTCTATACTCTCATGTTAAATTTTCTGTGTGTTGAGCTGTGAAATCAGTCCCCGGTATAAATTGCTTCATGTATACATAATCTCTTGTGCAGCGTGCTGCCAATTTATTCATGATCTTCTCCAGCTAATTTGAAGAAACTCAGTTGCAGTACCAAAGTGACAGCATGATTTATATAGAAAAGTGAAATCCACAATTAAAGTCTTTTATTTGATCTTTTGCTCTGGAGTTTTTTTTTTTTTTTTTTTTAAATCACCCTTGCTAAGGGTGCAGGTGATGTGCATGGAGACAGAGTTCAGGTGTTGCTTAGGTCTGGGGCAAATACACAGAGGAAAGGGCACCAAAGGTAACAGACACAAGTGAACATTATAGCCATCCAGTTTGTGGTTGTGGTTTTGTTTTGTTTTGTCTTTTTGAGACAGGGTCTTGCTATGCAGCTCAGGCTGGCCTTGAGCTCACTTTTGTAGCCCAGGCTGATCTCAAACTCACATCGATCCTCCTGCCTCTCACTCTCCCAAGTGCTGGGATTACAGGCATGTGGCACCACGCCCAGCACAAGTAAACATTATACATTTCAATCTGAGAATTAAAAATACCTCTAATACATTTTATTGATAAAAGTGGGTGCAGGAACAGTAGAGACTTGTGGAAGTTTTGTGGCAGTGTCCAGGGGAAGCGCATCCTGCCTTGATGATGCCAGCAGAGTCCGTAGTTTCCGCTCCATCTCACCATGATGCATTCTGACTCTCATTTCTCAGCAAATCCAGCAGTTTCCAATTTTGGGAACTGAACCTCCCAGCTCTTCTCACCTGGCTCTGCCATGGAGTCCTCTTGACTTCCTGGTATTTTGCCTCCTGGCATCAGTTTGTCACTGTGCTCTGCCCCCCACACCCTTACATGCAGCCTTGCACCTGCCTAGCTTCTGAAAATGTGCTTTTGTAAGAGCACCTTCATTTCAGTGGCTTCTATATCAGTTCCTGTTTGCTATATTTCAGGGTCATCATGTATATCTCTAAGACATATGTTTTTTACCCCCTTTCCCAGGAATAAAGCCTTCAGTAGTGTCCAGTTTTCTAGGACTTCAGTCCAAATTCTTTGCAGCTTCACCTTTTGAGGGGATGGGCTAAAACTGAGCCTAGGTCCTGACCCACCTATTTTTTTCCCCAGGTATCTCTCTGGAAGAGATAAAAACACTGTGTATCTGTGACCTCTGAATACTGCGCTCATAGCAGTGTGTTCATAGCACCTACATCTTGGAAACACCCCATATGTCCATCAGCAGATAAATGGATAAAGGTATGTCATGTTCATACAAAATAAGCAAAGATAAACTGGGGCTACTTGTAGCCTTTCTTGATTTTTGTGACGGGAAGGAATCTTCGTACTTCAGACTCACTGGCACTTGAGAACCACAGCTCCAGGTACTTAAAATAAGTGTCACAGAAGTTCTGTGTGTCAATATCTTTAGAAGTCTTATTCCTTGTGGGTGACAGAGGCTATTGTCCCCATATTTATATGTCTTAAAGAAGTTAGCATAAATGAAAAAGCTAAATGGAAATGCTGTTCAAGGCACAGCACACGTTAGATCACCTAATAAGAGCAGTAACAGAAAAGCACTACGAGTGAAGGGAAGGATGACTGTCATGGCTTGTGGCTAGGTGTCTTCCCAAAACTGCATGCAGTCATGGGTGGCGGGCTTTTCAGAGGCCACTGGATCTAGAGTTTGTGATTAACTCAAGGTCCATTGCAGGGATTCAGTATGTGAGTGCTACATCTGCCTCAGGGTGGCCAGCCTTCCTGCTTCATAGGGGACAGAAAAAGCCTTGCCTCGTGTTGTTGTCCCCTCTGGTTGCTTATGCTGTTGCACCACTGTGGAGCCAGGTGCTTATCGACTGAAAGCTTTACAAACTGGGAGATACATAAGCCCTTCCTCTCTTAGGCTTGGGGGTAAGGTGTTTTGTCTCAGCAACGTGAAAAGGAGCTAAGATAGCAAGCGAGGAAATTTTAAAATTCACTTTGAATGTTATAACAACTTTAAGAGCAGGTATTAAACAAACATGAGATTTCTTTTTAGGAAAATCTGTCTGATGGCAACAGAGTGACACATGTAACAAAGTACATCAGTTTAGATTTCAAGAAAAAGAGAAGAACTCAGGTGCTTTCCAATACAAAGAGATTCAGAAAGCTTACTGCACATGCACTTTGTATCAGTCTGTTTTCTGTTGCTGTAACAAAATGCCAGAGGCTGGGCAATTTTCAGAGAAAAGAGATTCACTGGGCGCAGTTCTGGAGGTCCAAGCTTAGTCCCAGCTTCTGTTCATTTTCAGGGAAGGCTTCCTGGTGCATAACACCCACGTAGGAGCACTGGCAGGAGAGACAGCAGGGCCAGCATGAGGCCGGGTGCAGGAGAGGCTGTTGCTTTCATCCATAAGGCCTCACTCTGGGGAGCACTGACCCATGCCGTGACTGTCACTGGTGCCTCCTACTCCTCGATAATACTCGGCTCTGACTTAGTCTCCACTCCCTCTACTCTGACCCCTGTAAGGACCACACTGTTGTTAGTCCTCCTGTCACAAAAGAAGAAGGCAGTTATAAACTTACAGTAAAAGAGGTGACATTAAATGCCGATGCCCAAACAGAAAGTTTCCTTCATTTTATTTTAACATTGATGGCAGGTAAAAGGCTGGGCCTATTGAAATAGCAAACTCAAAGTAATGCCATGGAAACAATGCAGAAGAAAAGGCTCAGGTTTAATTTCAACACAGTCCTTGTGGATTTATGATACTCACAAGCTATAATTATCAAGATTTTATTTTCTAGCAAATAATCTATGACTTTTAATGTAATGATTCATAAATTATATTTCTATGAGAAGTTGAATATACACAGTATATAAACATTTGACAGGAAGTTTGTATAAAGTTAGCAACTTCATTTTCACATTTTCTATTTCCCAATTCATTTGCAAAATCAAATAGAATGCTTAATTAGAATATTAAGAATTATTTTCTTATTGTTTTTCTATCTTCTACTTTCTACATTTTGTAGGATAAGTATTATCATTTTATATAGGAGACACATAAAATAGTCTACAAATAAATGTATTGAAAATACCAAATCTATAGTGTTAATATTTTTTTGCTAACGATACTACAACACAACCCAGAGACAACATCCAGCATGAGACCCAGGTGGAATGTCTTCATAGACCTCTCTGCTATTTATTCCTTCTACTTCTCAAAATTGTAAGTAAGATTTCCCTATTTGCTTTGAGTTTCAAGTTTCATTGCTTTTAAGTAAATTCAGTGGATGTTATTCTTTGTATTCTATCCATGGTAAGTTTTCCTTTTATTTTAAGGACAAAAACTTCAACATTTTTACTGAAAGTCATGGGAATTCAATAAGAAAAAAACGAAGAACTGTCTGAAGGTGCAGCTGCAGATGACGCTGTTTTTATTTTACTGATTAAACAGAAAGTGTTTGATGCAGATTGACTGAACAGTATCCAAGGGCACTGGATATGGCAAGAAAACCTGAATCCCGGGGGCGGAAAGGCCTGAAGATCTGAGACTGCTGGTAATGGAAGGTGATGGTGTGTGAATCTGGCCTCGTGTCCTGGCTATTTACTCACCATGGGGACAAAGTTACTGAGGCCCATCACCTAAAGCAGGAAAGGTTTATTTTCTTTTCACATTTTCAAACTATCGTTGACTGGCTTCATGGCCTATGGGCATGATAAGGAGCCTGGCGGAGCACGGTGCTCACAGCATGGAGGATAGGAAGCAGCCTGTGGAAGGACGACAGGGACCACGGCTCACTGACTTGTCCATTTCACCCACACCTCCCCTCCTACTAGCACATGTCGCCATGAATTTGTCCCACCCCAGAGGACAAGACTGGATGATCCAACGCTCTGTACGAATCCTGTGTATGACCCATGAAGCTTTAAGGGAACATGCAGATACACTCATAAGCCCTTAGCATAAATCAGCTACAAACTATGGTGCCCAGAATCACCCCCAAGAGCAGAGGCACCTGGGAGCTGGATGGAGCTGGTCAAGGGAAAGCAATGCCCCATGGTCCTGAGAGTGGCTAGCGAATGGTGCTGCAGAACCCTAGCAGTTCAAATGCACCAATGTAGGCTTTGGAAGCAGCGAGGCCTGGATGGCACCCAGCCCTTTAGCTGCATAACCCTATCACTTCACATGCTTGATGTGAAGCTTCCTTTACCTCTTGGATTTGTGCAGGAGCAGAAATAAAGAGGGCAGACATGCAGGGTAGAGCATTGGCTCAGAGCAGAAGATGCTAATGCAGAAAGTACCTGGAAGGGACAAGACAGTGCTATGCACTGAGTGACTGGGCTCCAGAGAACCCCAGCATGCTGGTGCATGAGCTCTGGGCCACAGCCAGCATGCTCCAGTTCTCTGTCCCCTGAGCCTTACTCTTAAGATCCTCCACCTTCTTCACAATTTCCCAAAGTTGGCCTGTACTAAATTTACAGGCGATGCCCCTTAGCTGTTCTGTGCAATGGCTGATAAAGTTTTTAAAAAGATAGCCGTGTCTGGGATCTATTCCTCATGATTTTTGCTTGTCTAATGTACAGCAAGGACCGAAAGCCATAGAAATAAATGCATTCTCCTCTAAATGCCACAGAAGTTGGAAAGTCTAGGATTGCAAATAGGTACCTCAGCTATTGAAGGTTGCTACCAGTCACTTATCCTGCAGTCTGGTTGTGGAAATGATCGCTATCTTGCGTTCAGCATCAAGTTCTATTTTCATTTATTTGCTATTAATACATGTGGGTTGAAGGGCGACTCAACAGCTGCATAAATGAGCAAATTCCCTATGATGTACCCTTTTGGATGTCATTTAAGAATGTCTGTAAAGAGCTACCAGGAGAGTCGGATGCCATGAGATAGTCTAATGCCCTGTGATGATGTCGTCACCACATCTTGAGGGCCACGTATTTATATTCACTTGGCATCATTTCCATTCCAAACAATCCCCTTATCTGTTCCACATACACTAAGCAGGAATTTGTCAGCCTTATTCCTGGATGTCCTTAGCTTAGTTTTCCAGAAGGACATGTTTTAGGTGCTCACAGCACTTCTGGGACTAACGCGAGCCATATTGGCAGGACGGTAATTTCACCTCCCATACGCGCAATTACTGATTGATTTAATAGCTGACTCATTAACTGAGCTATCGCGCCCAACCTCCCAGTGACAGTTATGACACCTTTGTGCTGTCGCCAGGCTCTCCAGCCCTCCTGGCCGGCCTCGGCCCTTCCCACAGGTTCGGTGGCTCTGACAGCAGCACGTGGCTCTCCTGCTTGAAGTGCCCGTCCCGGCGCATGCCGGCTGCAGTGTGTTCGTTTAGTTGTCACTCCATATGGCCCACTGACAGCGGATGGCAGCTCTGCTCGTCCTTACAGCTGGGTGGTTGACAGATGACAGCTGTCAGTTGGAGATGGCTTTCCTCCCTGCAGCCGGCCAATCGCCAGGCCGCCTTGAAGGCGGGGCCGAGATCCCAGCCAGCAGATGGCTCAGCCTGCCTGGATCGACAGTAATTAAGCATTCCGGCTGGGAAGCGCCCTTTCAGGCTTCTGTTAAGAAGTTGTCACTCAATCCCATATTCACTGAATTCCTTCTCCCCAAACATTCTTTCACTGTCACTCAGCATGCCACCGAACACACGTGCGCCTGCTTGGGGTTCTGCGAGAAAATGGGGCGGAGAGCAGAAAGCTGTGGGCGCAGCTTGGGGTGCACTGCGGGGAGGAAACCTCTGAGCTCTAGGGAGCAACACCTGGGTGAAGCCTCCCGTTTCCTTTCTGAAAGGGGATGCCACGGGCTGCTCACTTATTCCCCCCCCCCCCCGCAGCTGTCTTCACAGAGCTGCTGAGGGTGCCGCTGGGAGGCTGCTGCGCTTTCACTTCCAGCTGGCTTCCCAGGAGGACTCACCTGGGCACTGGGCCGCGAAGCTTGCTGTTTCCGGTCGGGATTCCCAAAGCTCATTCCCCTGCACAGGTCTGAGCAGGATGGAGTGAGGTGGTCTGCCAGGAGGCCGTTCCGCCTGGGACCCTAGATTCTGTCACTCCTGCGAGAGCCTCATCTGGGGTTCCCCGCTATGTGGTTCCTTTCTATTTTGCAAAACCATTTTTTGCCACATTTCTCTGTTTCACAAACACAAAGAAATTCTAAAAATTCCATATATACATTTAACAGAAGAACACAATGCCACCATCTGCAGGATTATAAAATATATCTATTTCAATAGGTAGATTGACAGACAGACAGACAGACAGACAGACAGACAGACAGACAGACAGATTTTAATGTAGTTGGTACGGGCTGTCACTACACAGCTTGGACTTGTAGAGATTCTCCTGTTTTCAGCCTCCTTAGCACTGGGATTACAGACTTGGACCACTGCACCCGGCCTCAGTGGCTCAGCCTGACCAGGTGTGGGGCTGGCACCACATGTGGTGCTGTGGATCAAACGCCGGTCTCTGCGCTTGCCTAAGTAGACATTTATTACACTGAGCTATCTCTCTGGCCCATATTTTGAAACAAAAATACTAAGAATACTTTTTTATTTTGCTCCCAGTACTGGGAGTTAAACGTAGGGCTTTCACACTGAACTTTGTCTCTGGGCTTTTTTACAGCATTGTATTTATTTATTTACTAGATTGATTTCTTTATTTTATAAGTCTTTGTGTGGTTAGTTATCATGTATACAGATTAACAGCTAGACTAACAAACCAAGCACTTTGGACAGGGTCTCACCTGGTTGCTGAACTGTCCCTGCTGGCTGGAGCTCATCCCCTTGTTCCAGTCTCCCCAACATCTGGCACTGCGAAGGGGCATGATGATGCCCAGCCTGCAACACTGTTTAAAAACCATGTTGAGTAGTGGTTCTCCCCAGCAAATAGGAATAACCCTTTGACAATTTGAGTGCCTTTATGCCTGTGAGATTTTGAGAGAAAATAGACACCTTTGTTGATTTCTACTGGCCTATTGAAAGGAGCAGTTATGGCTTAAGTTTTCTCTCTCCTTTTTGAACAATTTTGCATGCTTATATTTGGTAACCTGTACAACTAGTTTGAAGACAACAGCACACAATATAACAACCATTATTGAATTGTTATCATTTTGTTTAGTGAAATTCTCTATCCTTTCTGGTTTTCTTTTGTTACTTTTGATTCTCTTCAAAAAATTTTAAAAATGTAAAATAAACTCATTCCCACGAGTTATTTAAGTAAAAGCTGACAGCATATCACGTGACAGTAACCAGTCTGCTTGATCTCATCAAATCCTTCGCTGTACTGATCCTTAACTCAGTTTAACTATTTTTTTTTTAAATGAAAGCCAAAGACAAAGGACCAGCACAGATGTCCCTCTGCAGGTGGTGGGTGTTTCTGCTGCCTCGTGGTGCTGCCCTTTGGCCTAAGTGTGCATCTGCTCAGTTCATTTCTCCCTCCCACGCTGAGGTGTCACGTCATCCTATGGCAGGTTCAAGTGTGGCAAAGGTGTGTGCATGGCGCCTTCCATCCATGTCCTGCCCAGGACACACCCCATACAGAAATTAACACCACACCAGCCAGACACCACTGAAGCAGGGGCTGCTATGGGTTGTGCATTACAGGTCCACGCCCTTGTCATTTCCTTCACAGTGGTCCTCACTCATGGTATTAAATCCATTCCAGAGCACGCATCTCTCTGCTAATATTAGAAACCTTTCAGAATTTAGGTTACCCACTTCAACAGAGGTTTGTGTGATCCACACATTTGTAACCAGGACACTTGAAAATCAAGTCATTAGATCGCATGCTGGAATACTTTGTACTGTGTGTGTGTGTGTGTGTGTGTGTGTGTGGTGTGTTGTACCAGGGATTGAACTCAGGACCTTGCAATTGCCAGGCAAATGCTTATTCTACTGAGCTATCTCCTCAGCCCCTACTTTGTGCTTTTTGAGCTTATTCTCAGACTCTGCAGAACTCCTCTGCAAGAACAACAGGGATGTAAATCATTGAGATGCTGGCCTGCATGAAAGCTGTTATCACTCACCTGTCACTTGCCTCAGGCGATCCCTCTGCGTGGGGACCTTGGGTCACTTCCACGAGTGATCACCGTGGATATAGGTGGTAGGACTGTCCTCTGTGGGTTCTCCTAGGAGCAATTCCTTAGGCAGTGCCCTCTGGAGTTAGGAAAGCAGCTCAGAGGAAGGAGAGTTCAGATAAAGATCTGGAATCTGGCCTGGCAGGATGGCTCAGTGGTCTAAAGCGCCTGCAGGCGGCTGCAGGGACCCGGGTTCGACCCTCGGCACCACATGCTGCACCAGCCCTGCCCTCAGGGCAGGCTGAGCTGGCCATAAAAATAAATAAACAAACAAATAAAAAAGGAAGAAAATCTTAAAAAAAAAAAAAAAAAAAAAAAAAAAAAAAAAAAAAAAAAAAAAAAAAAAAAAAAAAAGAAGAAGACCTGGAATCTGCAGTGGGCCCTCAGAACACACAGTGGTCAGGGATTTCCAGAGGTACAGAACCAGTTAAACATGTGTAAGGAGGGGATTTGCCAGAGCGGTACTCACAATCAGAAGGTGGGTGGCCCCTAATGGCTTTTGCAGGCTGCAGATCTGGGGACAGCGGCAGCTGTTCATCTGGCAGCCTCCCAATGAAGAGGATCAAAGATGCAGGGAGTGCTTGGCCACAGCTGGAGTTCCTGGAGAGGCTCTGCTGCAAAGGCACTGGGAGGGATTCCCAGTACCGGAAAAAAAGGTCTCCTGTATTTTAATTTCAAAATATTTTATAGCCCTTTCAATTGTGTGTTAAGTTGTTCTATTAAGTACATGTATGGAGTTTTAACCAAAGTATGGATAACAAGATGTGACATTGCGTCTGTTTAGGCAGAGCACAATGGCCAGGTTTAATCCCTAAGAACCACAGCCTGCCATGCCAGCTCAGCACCCAGGTGCATTGAGATTGTGACTGAGACTAGGCATGGTGGCACATGCCTGTAATCTCAGAGCTTAGGAGGCTGAAAATAGGAAGATCACTATAAGTTGGATCTACATAGTAAGATCCTATAGATCCTGTATTAAATGCAAAAAAAGAAAAAAAGAAAAAGATGTGATATTTTTATACAATGAGATATTACTCAGCTTTAAAGAAAGATCAACTCAAGGATTTTATAGGCAAATGGATGCAACTTGAGACCATACTCATAGGTAAGATAAATCAGATTCTCATGGTGAGCATCATATTGTCTCTCTAGTGTAAGAAGCTGAAAGAGTAAATAAGATCCAAAAGGTACAATAGATATAGTAAAAGGGAAAGAAACTGCTCAAAAGGAAAGAGCAACTGGAATGGGGCAAAGGAGGAAAGGAAAAGAATATATATATATATATATATATATATATATATATATATATATATATATATATGTATGCTAAGATAACTGTACTACTAATTTCCATTGGTTTACTGAAAGCAACAGTTAATGACTTGAAAAAAAAATTTTTTTTGTCTTTTTGAGACAGGGTCTCCCTATGCAGTTCAGGCTGGCCTTGAGCTCACTTTTGAAGACCAGGCTGGTCTCGAACTCACACCAATCCTCCTGCCTTAGCCTTCCAAGTGCTGGGATTACAGGCATGAGCCACCATGCCCAGCTATGGTTTGAAAATTTTTGACCAACTTTTCATGCTTATATCTGTTAATCTGAGCAACTAGTTTGAAGACAACAATATGCAATATGACCACCGTTGTTGATTTCCTACTGTCTTATTTTGAAATTATGTATCATTTTTAATATTTTTAAATGTTTTATTCTCTCTAAAATAAATATTCTGTATTTTTGAAGCAGAGGAACATAGCTAAAATTGATTCTGTGAAAAGGAAGAAAACCACACAGCAGGCAATGCCCAAGAGTGGGCCTGATAACGGTGTCCACATCCAAAGCTTAAACATCTAGAGTCCATGGGAAGTGGTGATAGCAGTAACTGTACCTGCTTGGGAAGCAGCAAGCTTACATGCAATGCAAGCTTTCCCTTCCTCCATGCTTTGTTCTGACAGAGCCCTGGCCTGTGTCCTTAAGATGGTGTTGTCTGCCTTTTGGTCGGGCCTCTCCAACTCAGTTGGTTGAGCCATGTGCCAGTCATCCCTGAGCTCACCCCCAAGACAGGCCCAGGAGTGTGCTTTATGGACTGTCAAGATGACTTGACTCCATCAAGTTGCCAACCAAGATTAACCATCGCAGAAGGGCCTGGGCTCAGGATGCAGCTCACTCCTGCTGCGTGGCCTCTTGATGATGCCTTTTGAGAGATGGGAGGTAATGAGACGATAAGGCAGGATTTGTCCATCTTTCAAAGGCTTTTGATTCCCAACTGACACTGTTGGATAAGCTAATTAAGTTTGGCTTTTCTCCTGCAGTGAGAGCTGGGTTCTGATCTCATTTGAATAGCACAAAAATCTGGAGCCATGTTAAAGTTATCAGCTGGATTTATTACTCATACATGATGGGCCTTAGAGTTTAGAACTGATTGGTTTGATTTTGATATTGTCTTCCTGATGCTCAAGATAAGCCAGGAATTCACTTATACAGCAACAATAATACTACTTCAGTAATGCTGCTCTGGATGTCTCAGAATTTAATATGCTTTGACTTTGAGTCCTTGCACTTGCCAACAGGGAAATAATGAATGAGCAGCCGACTCCTGGGGCAGGCATGACTCCTGTGAAGCCCCTCACACCCAGGAAGGCAGGCCAGTGCCGAACAAAGAAAAGTAGAAAAACAGACAGCTCAGTGAGAGCTTGGCTGGACAGCAAGCTTCCCAGTCCTCAGTGCCCTAGTAGATATCTTCTGTGTCCATGCAATTCCATTTCGATGGTAAACACACATTTTTCTTAAGAAATCCTAGTTTTCCTCTGTCAAGCTAAGGACTACAGTGAAGTACAGATTTCTCAGTACTGGGGAGAAATAGCTACACCTCTTGTTAGACACAGGTATAGATTTAAAATGTTTGATGCCTACCAAAAGCTTTGCATTTTACATTTCTGTGAATGTGATTTTCAATTGTATTTTTCATGCGTTGCCATTAAATGTAGAGACTATTGGGCAATATTGTTTCTTAAGCCAAGCTGTCTTTAGTTTTTAGAATCCGAGAGTATAAAGTTATTTCCTTCAGATTTTTGCAGACATGCTCATAAATAATTGTTCACAAATGTTTACTGAATCCTGAGAGTTAAATAAGTCATAATGTGTAGCTAAAACCTAGAGGTGAATGAAGAACTGGGTTTCTGATCTTTCCCTTACTAAATAGAGAAGAACACGGAGCTCAAGCCTGTTGGCAGTGCAGCCCTGCTGGATACCTTCGCAGGCACCCTCCGTCTAGGCTCCACTCTAGAGTGAGACAGTGCACCACCACTGGATCATGCACCGGTGTTCACAGTACATTTATTTGGAGTTGCTCGAAGTGGGGTAGGAGGTTGGGGCTCAGAGTGTCCATCAATAGGTTAATTGATTAGAAAAGTTATGCTGTCTGACACATATTTTACAAATCAGTGTATCCCTCCAAAAAACGAGTCTTGAAATGATTGAGCTGAAAGAAAGAAGATGAAGCATGTGTGCTGTGTACTTTCATTTGCGTGAAGCCCTTGGAAACCTGAAGTAATTCGTGATGAGAGCGGACTCTTGGTGAGACAGACTTAGAAGCAGATAAGGAGAGGGAGCCGGGTGTGTGTTAGGTACACAGAACTCTGTATGTGTGTGCGTGCATGCGTGTGTGTGTGTGTGTGTGTGTGTGTGTGTGTGTGTGTGTATGCCTGAAAGTGAGAGCATGCGCATGTGTAGGGGGCACTGGCACACACACACAAACATGGAAGTTTAGGGCCAAAGCCCACTAGAGAGGAGCCAGCCAGAGTCCCAGGATGGCTTCAGGTTGAGCTCCCCCTGTCTAAAGGAGGGAGTAATTACTCTTACATTCTTTAATTGATTCTACTAGGCCCACCCACGGAATGGGGCTGGGTCATCTAATTTGCTGAAAGTATTTTTAGATTAAAGTATATTTGGATGTATAGCACATGTTTGCTACACATGTGATCACACTCATCTTGGGAGTTTGTCCGTGTACATGACACATATTAATCCTTTCCATTTCCCCTTGTCCTCGCCTTGGTTCCTTTCCATTCACAAAAGATCTTTCTCCCTGCTTTATTTTGTTCTTGAAATTATGTATACTGGGCCGGCCAGATACCTAGGTGGATTAAAGTACCTGCTTAGGCTGATGCAGGGGCTGGGAGTTCAGTCCTGGCTTGTCATGCTGGCCCTGCCCCCAGGAAGCACTAAGACGGGATTGAGGTCGGATGGGGTGGCACGGGTCTGTAATTCCAGGGTTTGGAAGGCTGAAAACAGCAGGATCATCACAAGTGTATGCTGTGTAGTGAGACCTTGTGGACCCTGTACTAAATACATTTTAAAAAAGAAATTATGCATACCTTGGGTTTCTCATAGGAGAAACTGTACAATGCTGAAGTCTGTGTGCTTGGTGTGTTCATCTTAGCATCATAGTCACGAGGAACATCTGCTTTCCTCGTTGAAGTGCTCGCCTCACTCTATCAGTGCCTTTATGGAACCATTGGAATAAGCAGACCTCACAGTCAGCCCAGCTGACACACAGAGCTCACCCACACCAAATCAGAGTGAGGAAGACATCCTGAGAGGACTGGGTTGGGTCTGGGGGTTCTGCGTGCATGGATGGTCTTCGCTGTGACAATCATTTTATAAATATAGATACAAGCTAACGCTTCCCACACCGGGCACTTTGCACATGTGTAGAGGTGCCTTTCAATAACCCTATGCAAAGGATTCTGTCTTAGTTACTTTTCTCTCGTTGCTGAGACAAATACCCGACACTCAAAATGAGGGAAGGAAAGGTTTATTTAGCTCATGGTTACTGGAGGTTTCAGTCCATGTTCAGCTGGCTCCAAGACAGGAAAGCACATGTCAGAAAACAACCTTTCATGGTGGCAGCTGAGAGCAAGAAAGCAGGAAGAGGTAGCAGCAGTTCAAGCAACTAACTTCTCTTCCTCTCTTACATTGAAATGCAAATCACCTACTTCAGGGGAGGTGCAGCACCTATTTCCACAATAATCAATTACAAATTCCAGAAGCTGCCCTATGACTGCATGAGGCTTTGGGAGGACACCTATTCACAAACCATAACAGATGTACTAGAGGAAATAAAATAGTCCTACACAAATATTTTTATCACAAAATTGCTACTTTAAAAAAAAATGCAACTTTTTACACTTGATCTTAGCCAAAAGGCTGAGAAGCAATACAAAATCAACTTCTTAATAAGGATATTTACTATAAAATAACTTGATAAAGTGATAGAATTAAATCTTTCTATAATGCATATAGGATCAGGAAACAAATATTCAGTATTTTCTGATCAAGAACAAATTAAAGACTGGGGAGACAGACAGCTTGGCAATCTAAGCATCTGCCTGGAAAGCACAAAGACTGGGGTTCCATCCCCAGTATTGCATGCTTTGCCAACCCTGGAACCCTAGGAGTATGGTGTCAGCCACCGAGACCCAGCCTCATGGTACATATAGGTAATTCCAGCACTGGGAGGCTGAGACAGGAGGATCACTAAGTTTCTCTCAGCTGTATAGTGAGACCCTGTGCTAAGTAAGTGAATAAATAAATAATATAAAAAGAACAGATTAAGATGTAGGGGTGTAAACATCATGCACTGCCAACATGTACTATGAAAACGAATTGCAATACGGTGAGAATCACAAGCCACCATGTCCCTGTGCAGGTTCTCCAGGATGGGTGTAATCATGATACACAGCAAACCTATGGTAATTTTTTAAAAAGATTTTTAAATGTATCAAGCAACTAAAAACCCCAAAATTCAGAAATTAACCAATTCATGGAGACCAGAATGACGTGAGGCACCTTCTCTGTCTCACCTATGCATCTTAACTGTTTTTTTTTTCTGAAAAAGTACCCCTCAGCACAGAAGCGGAGCTGTTCCATGTGAACACAGTTAATAAAACCTCTTTATGGATTCTGCTTTTGAAAATTATATGTTGTGGCTCTGCAGTGCTCCTGAAGATCCACCTGGAGCACTTGCAGAGTGTGTATTTCCAATATTTACTATGTTCCTTAAATGATGTAGTCTATAAAATGAGCCTGTTCTATTGGAGCAAGGTTACATGTTGATGTACCACGGGTGACAGGCCTGTGACACCATTTCCTGCTGACGGACTCTGTTAGGGGACAGGTTGGGTATTCGCCCTCTAATGAACCCCAGGAAGACCAAACCTGGACAGTTCCTCCCTTCTCTTAGACCCACTCCCCACTGTCACTAGAAGGCAGAAAACGCTGATTTCAGTAACAAAACAAACCTTCAAAGGATGTGCTCTTGCTTGTGAAAAACACAAATTAAATTCACTTCATGGTTGTGGATGCTAATGAGGGTCTAAGAGCTGTGTTTCGTGGCAGTCCAAACTCGAACTTAATATCATGTAGGCCCAGTGAGCTCAAGGCTTTGCAAAAAAAATGATGAGTCACTCACAATACCAAGGAGAATCTTGAGTCAATGAGTTGAATATTTTCAATTGTGTTTTGATTAAAAATTCTCTAATCTGTGCCCAAATTTGGAGCTGACAGGATACCTTGCAGGACCAAGGAAATGCTTCCTCTCAGTGTCTGCTCTCCGTGACCTGATGTCTCACAACAAGGGGACCTGGAAGCCACCAACAGCCCATGGCAGGGTTTAAGGAAGAAGACAGAGTACTGCCCTTGCCTTCATGCTAAATGGCAGGACGCAGGAAGATCAGCTGTGAAGACATAAAGTCAAATCACAGATATAAACTGTAATAACTCAAAACACTTCCTTACCCTACACCCTCAGGCCAGAACTCTTATTCTTTATATGTAGCATGATAAAAATCTGTGACACTGCTTAAAGTTTTTAAAATGTATTACAGTAAGAAGGGCAATGCCATGAGTCCCCTTGAGACACCCACCCTCACTTTGAGCACAGCATTTTTGTCCCTTTCTGAAGCAGTTCCAGAATTCTACTCCTTAGGGTTTTACCAGGTATGGTTAAAAAATAAGGCAAACAGTGTCAGCCAGTGTCACCCAACAGAAAGGCCAGCTTGTAAAAATAGGACACTGTATCCTCACTACCTTATTTATTGGACCTGGTGTTGTGTGGCTTCTGGATCTACCCTAGGGTCAAGGTGATCATGAAAGGAAAACAGCTTGAATTGATTCCAGACATTGAGGCACCCAGGATAATGACACCCAGGAGAAAGCTCTTCCAGAGTTGTGTCAGAGAATGGCAAGAAAGATGGGCCATCATGTTCAAAGAAAGCAGGGAGATGTTGAAGGGACTCAGTGCCATGTGCACGTTTCTGTAGCACATGTTAAAAATGTAAATATTCACTGTATTTCTCGATCACACTTGGTGCCCAGCTGCACTGGACTGCAGGGAGGCTGGCAGCAGGGTGGCAGGCAGGAGGACTTAGTGGGGGCCACCTGGGTCTTGCTGGGGAGGAGACCCCAGCACACAGCCATGGGTCTGATGTGGGTGCAGGTGCCTCATCCCAGCACAAGTGGCCCTGAGCTCTGTCCCTTGTCAGAAATCCTCATGGAGTCATAGGCATGATTAACCCAAAGTCTAGCCATGTTTGATTCTTGAGTTCCTTTCTGGTTATTCTCAGTGCTCTAGTTGGAGGAGATGCAGGTTGGTCTACTGCCATTCCCATCATCTTACCTACGGGGCAGCCAAGCCAGGGCAGCTAGCCAGGTGGTGAGGTGTGGACTGGGTGAGGCACGGCAGGAACACAGCACTGGGTTTTATAGGTGTGGACTTGTCTAGTCCCCCTGCAGGTCTGTTTCCAACCACTACTGTCCAGACCCCATCACCAGAGCAAAGCGACACTCTTCTGATAGGTAAGTGTAGTCCTCGCTTTGGCTTTGTGACCCATGTCCTGAGTATGGACCCAACCCCTGCTGTCCTCCTGCAGAGCCCAGGGCCCAGCCTGTTGGTACAGCAGTGCTGAAGCCCAGGGTGGCCTGGGCGGGTCTGTGAGGTAGCTCAGGAGCAAGCAGCCATGCTGCAGCCCCAGAGAAGGGGGTAACGGCTTTATCTCCTATCTTGCCCTCTCTGCAGGATAAAGGAATGCTTTCTAAATGCTTGTCTGGTGTCCCCAAATTAAAACTGGAGCAAACTTTTTCACAGTTTCTCTGCATGGGCCTCCCGGGTCCCCTTCATGCCCAGACACCAGAAAACAACTACCGAATTGCTGGCTTAATCGACAAGTGTGAAGCCCCAGGATACACTTGGGTGTCTTGGCCTGCCAAGTGGCTCCACAGATCTTGGCTGTGGAATCAGATTGCTGCCAAGGTGGGCACCGGGCATGACTTCATTTCCACTCCCTGCATTACATTTTGTATTCTGCCCTGTGATCTGAAGGACTCAGACTGTGAGGTGGAGGGTGGGGGAGAAGGACAGAGAGTGAGAGGCAGAGACAGAGAGAAACAGAGAGACACAGAGAGATATAGAGAAGCAGAGAGAGAGAGGACAGAGAGACAGAGACAGAGACTCAGAGAAACAGAGAGAGGACAGAGAGAGAGAAACAGAGAGAGACAGAGAAAGACAGAGAGAGAGACAGAGAGAGACAGAGAACATCAGAAACAAAGACAGAGACAGAAACAGAGAGATAGAGTTGCTCAGCCCTATGGATGGAATTACTGGTCTCTCGGAGCATCTGAGGCGCAAGCCTCCAGCAGTGGCAGAGGTATCTTTTGAGGCTGAAGCTGAGGATGAAATTCCTTATTGAAACTAGAAATAAAAGTAATGAAGCCCTAAGATCACACAACTCCGAAGTTTCTGAGTTGAAAGGGACCTAACTGAATGCTCTCTTCTGTGACTCATGGTTCTGGGAAGGCAGCAGGTACTAGGAGAGACACTTTCATGTTTCTCTTTGGTTTCTTCTGAGGATCTTATTGGTTTTGGTTCATCTAAGGCCTTTTTGAAAGTGAGTTTCTGATTACTCTTATTAGCAGGAGGTAGGAAGACAGAGAAACGGCAGCACATGTGTGTGTTTATTTTTCTCACTTCGTGTGAGTGTGGTGCATATCCTCTTACAGAAGCCACACGAAGTCTTGTTAAAGAATCAGGCTATACTCCTGTGGCCATCAGATATCACCCCATAAGCCTGTTGAAAGAGCTCAGATTTCTCACATGGTCCTCTGTCCCTATTTAAGTCTTCCGATTTCCTTTTCTCCCAGCTCAGAATATGTCAAAATAAGTCTTGGGGGTTCAAGCCTAATCATCTCCCTAACACCTCTTTGGTGATATATATGGTAGACCACATCTGCCAATCCAGGAGGTGAAAACATAAATGGAAAATCCAACATCTCAGAGCTTTCCCAGCTTCTGCTGTGGGCTGAGAACCTGTCCCTAGAGGACTCATGATTATTCTGGAGCCACCATCTTTTTGAGGACCTGGTAGAGACAAAGTCCCAGTACTAGGGACAATACATGGACACAGGGAAAGTCTGCTCACAACTTACAGGGAATCTAAGATGCTGGTTTAGGGGTCCTGGTTACAGATGCTCTACGAAACACTGATTCCATTTCTTGGAGTGCTATGGGCACTGAACCTAAGTTTGGTGTTAAGCTTCACTAATTGGGAAGAAGTTTGAGAGAGGAAGGAGGAGGAGGAGGAGGAGGAGGAGGAGGAGGAGGAGGAGAGACATGGAAGTGCGTGAGTCTAGCTGACTCTCAGGCCTGAGCACAGCCCCAGCAACCACAGCAGTGTATGTGCTACAGTTGAAGCCTTGTGGAGGATGGCAGAACGGCAGTTCATCGGAGGAAAATCATGAGATGTTTACTGATAAATATGCATAGATAAAATGTTGCACTGGAGTTTTTAAAAATCCATTTTATTATTGCAATAAATGCAAAATTATGGGTGGTTAAAATAAGAGTATTCTAAAATAACCTTCCCATCAAAGGGGAGCAAAAGGCCAAAATAATATTATCTGTGTAGAGTAGAGATATTTGAAGAGAACTAGCACAGTGTGATGAGCTTGCATTGCACAGAGTCCAAAAATAAAGGTGGGGCCTTGGCCTTGCCAGTCCGTCGCTGGCCTCTGACCAGAAACAAAGCACTCCAGAGGGGCAGCTGTAGCATGGGGAATCAGCACGTCGGGACTTCTCAGAGCTCCAGAACATGGATTGAGCGCACATATGACTGAAAAGTGACGCTTGGTTTGGCAATTAAATAGTATGATCTAAGCTGCAAATTGCAGGAGTCATAGTGAAAGAAAAGCAATTCCTAAAAATGAATAAGTTTTTGCCATGAGGTTAGAAAACAAGAGTAGGAGAGTGAGCTCCGTGAAGCAGGAGAGCTGGGTTCCATCCTGAAGAAAGACGGGTGGCTGAGTGGGAGGCACAGGACTGTGGGGGTCGGCAGGGGCAGACATGCTGCCGCTGGAGGGGCCACAGGGCCCCAAAATCAGTTGTTTCCTTAATCAAAAACATCCTATCACTATCACATAAATACTTAAGGAAACTAACTTTAAAAGAGAAAAAAATTCTTAAGCTCCCAACTTTTCGAGTTCAAAGTCAGTGATCGCTCAGTGAGCCCTGCTGGTGCGTGGAGCCCTGCATAGTGGGAGCAGGCATGCGCCAGAGCGTCTGTCACCAAAGGGAAAGCCAGTCGAGCCAGCGCCCAGCCTCCCTCCTCTGGCACAGCCCTGCAACCTAAACACCTCCCCCAAAGCCCTGCCCCCAGATTCACCACTTCCCACAGCGCCACCCTGGGGACTGAGCCTTTAGCACAGCCAGCCCTAGGTGACATTCAGAGGCCAGCTCAACCGCAGCACCTGGGTACCTCAACTCTCTCCAATAGACAATTGCGACCGTTCTGAACACAGCAGGACTAGGGAACGGGGAGGGGTGCTCGCGTCCCCCGACCTGACCGTGGCGCAGCTCACACGTGCAGTGTAGTATCGCACTGCACTCCATCAGAACTCACAGTTAGTGTGTGTTGACTCGAAGCATTGTAAAAGGCATGAAGTAGGCTAGCAAAGGTCATGGGCTCTCAGTCCAGTCGCTAAGTTTATTCTGCTAAATTCAAAGAATTGTTTTTTAAATAAAAGAAGAAAAAGGAAAGACCCTAAAAGGAAGATAAAGGAGAAATAATGTATAACAAAAAAAACAAACAAACAAACAAACAAAGAAACAAGGCAGCCTCAGACCATGGGGAACAATTTACAGCACTGGACACCAGATGAGAAGGAAGAGATCCCTGACGACACTGGGGAGAAATGTTTTGGACTTTTGAAGCAGCAGGGGCAATGTTCTGAGAGTTTCCTTCCTTCCTTCCTTCCTTTCTTCCTTCCTTCCTTCCTTCCTTCCTTCCTTCCTTCCTTCCTTCCTTTTTTCTTTCTTTCTTTTTTTCTTTCTTTCTTTCTTTCTTTCTTTCTTTCTTTCTTTCTTCCTTCTGTATTTAGGACAAGGTCTACAGGGTATTCACCTTCTCACTATGTGGACTGGACATGTAGTGATCCTCCTGTTTTCAGCCTCCCAAGTGCTGGGATTACAGGCACAAGCCACCATGCCCAGTCTCAATTGCTGTCTGAGGGTGCCCCACGGGCTGTTGCATTCTGCCTAAGCAACTGCTTTAGTCTGCTGAGCTACCAGGCTAGCCCTGGCTTAGAACTTTCTATCTCTGGCATCCAGAACAGTCTGGAGAATGCATAGGCTGAGCCTGGCTTCCCGGCACAGGCTTAGCAGTTGCAGGTCTTTCTGAGAGTGTGGGAGTGACACGTTCTGAGAGGGGACAAGAGGTGGAGCTTATTGAAGGACACAAAAGACCTACTCATGAAAGGCACCCCACCCATCCACGCTGATGCCCATGTGCGCCATGTCTACAGTACAAGTGGAAGAGGCAGGTACTGTGTTTACTTCACAAATGCAGAATCTAGGCTCGAGATCTCAGTGTGGCCAAAGCCAGGTGGCCCACGAATGGCAGGTTCTAGGGCTCAAACTCCGAAACCTTGTCTTACTCCTAGCAGAGATGAAATCAAAGTGGCTGATTATCCGTAGCACTTAGAGAAGGGAGAGCGCTATTCTTTATAAGAATCCTGGTGGAAGTCGAGAATGTGAATGCCCCATATGTTTGTGGGGTAACAATGACAAAATTTCTGGTCTAGAAGCCAACTAGAGAATTCGCTAATCATCTCAAGTCCTATCATTGCCTTCCAAACTGGACAGAGATTTGGGGTTCACTGTAGCATAACAGAGCTGCCCCTGGCTGAGAAGGCAGGGTCCTCTCCAAAATCACGTGGGTGTTTGGCAAAACTGGTCCCTGGCCTGTGGATGTGCCCCAGAAGGGGTGCAGATCCTTCCCACAAATGAGGCTTACTATCCTCACTGGCATTAACAATGCGGTGTCCTCTCACAAGGAGTGGGGGCACCCCAGGGACACCGTCCCTTACTCCACTGATGGGGTTCAGAGTGTGGCTCTTCTGCGCTGTGCACTCTGCATGGAGCTGGGACGTGGGCGGCCTTTCTCTTCAGGCGCTGTCCTCCCACTTTCTCACCCTTGATGGAGAGCTGGCCATCCTGGGATTGAAGGTGATCTGAGTGACATCGTCTCTTCTCTTCTCTTCTCTTCTCTTCTCTTCTCTTCTCTTCTCTTCTCTTCTCTTCTCTTCTCTTCTCTTCTCTTCTCTTCTCTTTTCTTCTCTTCTCTTCTCTTCTCTTCTCTTTCTCCTCTTTTCCTTCTTTCTTTTTCTTTTCATTTATGTATTTGGCACAGGGTCTCACTACACAGCTCAGACTGCTAGTGATCCTCCTCTTTTCAGCCTCTCGAGTGCTGGGATCACAGCCATGCGCCACCTCTCCTAGACTCATTCACCTGCTGAGTGCGCCCCAGGGGTGGGACCGGCTCGGCATGTGGGACCCAGGGTTGGACCCTGTCCTTCTGCTTGCCAACGCAGGCGCTTAGTCTACTAAAGTATACTGCCGGCCCTTTTTCATTTGGATTCTTAGCCTTCAGAGTTTCACGGATCTGTCCAACTCATGTGGTGTACTCCCTGAAAATGACCTGCATTTACTAGATTTCTGGCTTCATCATTGTAGTGGTTGATACAATGTGTCAACTTGGCTGAATGACTCAGCAGCCTGGTTCCCTGTTGATGGGAGCCCCACTCTGGGGTACAATTGGTTCTTCCCTGGAGTATCACCCGGGCCTGCCTAGGATATGATTGGATTTCTCCCTAGAACGGGATCAAGGGCCCGTCCTGGGGTATGATTGGTTCCACCCTAGGGCG
>PVJA010029611.1:0-26387 GCA_004027025.1 Myocastor coypus
AGGAGGAGAAGGAGAAGGAGGAAGAGGAAGAGGAAGAGGAAGAAGAAAGAAGGGGAGGAAGAGTAGGAAAAAGGAGAAGTAGGAGAAGCAGAAAGAAACAGCAGCAGTCATCACAGAAGGGAGAATACATCCCTCACCATCTTTGGGGAAAGTGCCTGTTCACACACGCCAACAGGCTTTCAGCTCTCCCTTCTTCCAAGCTCCAGGAAGTTTTCACATTTACTTTTTTTTTTGTCTTTCTGACAGGGTCTCGTTATGCAGTTCAGGCTGGTCTTGAGCTCACTTTTGTAGCCCAGGATGGTCTCGAACTCACATTGATCCTCCTGCCTCAACCTCCCAAGTGCTGGGATTACAGGCGTGTACCACCACACCTGGCTTACATTTAGTTTTTGTTTTCCTAGGCACCGCTTCTGCTTAGGAGCCTGTTCCAGCTCCCAGGTGCCTGATGCAGCGCATACAGACCCACTGTCTCTGTCCACTGTAACCCTTACTCTTTCCCACACTGCCACCCCCACCTCCCAATCTCTCATTGGATACCGAGTCTTCTGCCAGAATGTCACCCCCGCGCCCCTACGGACCCCACTCCAGCGCATCGCTCAGTGCTGCACTCCAGGAAGCCTTGCTGACTCATGCATTCTGCCGCTTGCTTTGCCCAAGGAGCATCTTGCAGGCATGGCCTTGAGGCCTACCTGACTGGTGTGAACACACTTCACCTTCCAAACAGGGCTCTTGGCTTCTCATGAGTCAGGTTCAAGTGCACCTGCATGGGCCCGGCCTTCCTACTTGTCCTGGCTTCTCCAGCCTGGCTGTCACCCAGTCTCTACTCCCTCTGGCCCAGCTGGTCCAGGGATGACACACTATCCAGGATCACTGATAAGGCTCCTGTCCTTTCTCTCCCTCAAGTGTTTTGGTGCCTTCCTGCTGGGAGGCTACAGTGAGTCACTCCTCTGTTGTCTCCTTTTGCCTGGATGGAATGTGACTTACAATTTAATAAGGGTCATCTGATGAACTGAAGGTCAACATTTTCAAAACATCACTCCATGTGGAAAATGTGAATCAAAGTGACCTCTTGGCAAACAGACTGGATGCTGTCAGAGCGAGGAGCTGTGCACCCAGGGGCTGCCTGCACCTCCATGGAATGGGCTCCTGAACAAGCTGCTCCTATACACAGAGGCCAAGGCCCACCATGCCTGTGGACATGCACCTGGGGTTCAGGTCACCACGCTGAGGTTCATCCCAGCCTCGGTGTCTGGATGGGGGAACAGTGGCCTGCTCAGCTGAGCACCAGACCCTCTCTATTCATCATCAGGATCTCAGGATGAGGGTCCACAGGGAGCCTTGTTGAACCCTGTGCAGAGTGAGAGCTGCCCACCCTATGCTCTGTGGGTTTCCTCCATGTCCATAGAGAGCAGGTACCAGGCCACAGCCTCTGCACAATGCAAGGCACACAGCAGGTGCTAAGAGGAAGTGCTTATGTGTTTGAAGGAACAAATAGGCACACAGATCCAGTTAGATCTGGGGGCTTACCTTAGCAGAAGCACATCGGGTGGGATCTCTGGCCTGGCCACTAGCAGAGAGGTGGAGGATGCGGGTGTGGAGGGCACAGCATTCTCCCTGTGAGGCTCAGCATAGGAGGCTGTGGCACACTTTCCCTCCTGCCCTACAACCCTCCTAGATACCAGTGTCACTGTCCCTACCCACCAGTGTGACTGTATTCTAGGAAGTGCCACCCAGGCAAGGTGATGGGTCCTACAGTGGCCTAAGATACCCAGCCCACAATGGGAAGGCATCCAGGCAGCTGGCATAAGAGGTCCACTTCAGGAGCCCCAGAGCCCTGGTGATTGAGGGGCTCTAAGAATTCCCAGGACCAATCAATCAGCCTCTTGGTAGTTTTATCTCTAAAATGGATACATGGTGACTTGGATCCCAGGATCCTTTTGTCAAAAGAGATGAGAAAACACACTATCGCAAATTATATACATGTGTTAGTTTTATTGTTGTTATTTAAGTTGCTTTGAGGCAAACCTCACGTGCACTAATATCAAAGAATCAATATTTACTAAACACTTCCAACATGCCAGGCACTGAAGGACTCTGTTTTGCAAACTACAGGTAAAATTTTCACTACAAGCCTTGGAAATGGGTTCTGTTTTGTCCTCAGTGTACACACATACCAGACTGGATTTTCTGTGCAACACATCCAAGCAGAGTAACCTGTAGTGGACAGTTCTACTCTAAGCCCATGTTCCTGTATTGGGGACCCTAAGGGACACCAGCTGGGACACTAATGGCAGCAAAGACAAAAGCTTTGCACACTCTGCTCCCTGGATGCTCGAGTGACAGATGGCCCTCTCCTCTGGGCTAGCACTGCCGGGGCACTCAGGTGAAGGTTCTGAAAGGCCGGTGCCCCACCATCTAGTCTGACATGGGATACTTGTATCGAAGTCCAAACACGGAAATACCCAGGCAAGTAACAATCCCAGCGCCACATGCTGAGTGTCAACCATGGCCAGGAGCCATGTCAAGTGATCTACACATGTCATTTCATTTAGGTCCCCACAAGGAAGTGCCAGGAGTTGAGGTACTAGCAAATCAGAGGGCTTGCAAGTAACAGAGTTGAGACTCAGACCCATGAAAAGGAATACACTTGTCAACTGTACAACACTTTCCAAGAGCCATCAATGTGCCTGGCACTGCCCTAGACATGCCAGAGTGACTCCAGAGACCTAGAGACGCAGGCTCCTTCCAAAGGGCCCCCCACCCCTGTCACGGTCCTTGGAGCCCACTGCTGGCATGCAGTGCAGCAGAATTCCTCATGAGAAACTAGTCTGGGTTAGAGGATAAGAGGTCTCATTAGCTGACAAAACAAACAAACAAACAACAACACAAAACAAGTCATGCAGGCTAATCAGCCACCCAACACACCCCAGCAACCCAAATTTAGAAAACTGGAAGCTCTGGGCCTCACTTTCTTCATTCTACCTGTTTTCCACAGAGTGGCTTTGATGATATTTTTAAGCAAAGTAGAAGCACAAAAATGCAACGCTGTCCCCTAACAAGCAGTGACAGTACACCTGATGCCTTGGCAGCTTCTTTCTGGCTGGCTCATGTACTGGCAGATGCAGACGTAACTACCCTAGTCTCCACTTGGGGTTTCCAGACACAAGCTCTCTGCCGTGAGGATGAGTCACATTAGCCACTGATACTTGTCAGGTGCCCGCTAAGTCTCAAAGCCTATTCATCAATGACTTCTGCTTTTCATCTTGCAAAAGAGGAAAGTGAGGCACAGAGCAACATTCATTTGCCCAAGGTCACGGAGCAGGTAGGCAGGACTCCTTCCTCCAGGGAATCTGTCTCAGCAATCTGGGATCTTAGCAACCTCTTTCCCCTCCCAGCCGTTCTTCTTTCTTTCTTCTACCACCACTGACAAGAGTCCATAGTGCATGCAGAGCCTGGCTCAGCAGAAGGACCTAGCAAAGAGCACTTAGACGCAATTCCCCTCGCAGGAGCCAATCTCCAGACAGACACCGTGGGGCACGCCTATAATCCCAGCACATAGGAGGCTGAAGCAGGAGGACCTTCAGGACTTTGAGGTCAGCCTGGGCTACATAGTGTGTTTGAGGACAGTCTGAACTACAGAGAGATGTTGTCTCAAAAAAAGAAAGAGGTGGGGGGGAAGGAGAGGAGGGGTGGGGAGCGGAACAGAACAGATCTCAAACAGGGCAGGGAGGTGTGAGGTGCAGGGCCATGCAGACTGTGCTTAGCACGCTGCCCATGCCAAGGACCTGTGCTTGTTGGAGTCTGGCACATCCAGGGGAGGCACAGTGGGTGGCCAAATGAGACTGCAGAGGCCCTGGGAATGTCCTTTCTGAGGACAGAACTGGTTTGCCTATCCTGTTATATCTTTCCCCCCAGAATGCCCTGTATTCCTGCTTTCCTTCCCTCTCAGGGCTCAGGCCACTGAGAAGACTCACTGGGACTGTGGTTCTGCACATCCTCTCCAGGGCTTGAAACCCACTGGGAAGGCAAAGACAACATCAGTCTTCCTTTCCCAGACCCTCCAGTGAGTCTCTCTAAGGGAGGGAGAGAGGGAGGGAGGGAGGGAGGGAGGGAAGGAAGGAAGGAAGGAAGGAAGGAAGGAAGGAAGGAAGGAAGAATACTTAGGGCTCAGCAGCATCCACTGGAGGCTTTGGACCCTATCCGCAGCTCGCATTCTATCCTTGATTTCCCCCAGTGCTACTGATGGAACCCAGGGCCTTGCATGTGCTAAGCAAGAGCTCTACCACCGCATTACATCCCAGTCTCCCCCACCCCTCTTTTTGAGCCCTGAGAGGGAAGGAGAGCAGCAATACAGGACATTCTGGGGGGAAAGATATAACAGGATGGGCAGCCCGGCAGGATGGCTCAGTAGTCTAAAGCGCCTGCTTAGGAAAGCTTGGGGGGCTGCCAAGGACCACTGTTCGATCCCCGGCACCACATGCTGTGCCAGCTCTGCCCTCAGGGCAGGCTGAGCAGGCCATAAAATAAATAAGTAAATAAAGATACAAAGGCAGTTTATCAAAATTTCCATTAACTCTCTTTTGGGGCCCGGCAGGATGGCTCAGTGGTCTAAAGTACCTGCAGGCGGCTGCAGGGACCGCAGTTCGATCCCTGGCACCACATGCTGTGCCAGCCCTGCTTTGTGGAATCTAGGATGGGCAAACCAGTTCTTTCCTCAGAAAGGACATTCCCAGGGCCTCTGCAGTCTCATTTGGCCACCCACTGTGCCTCCCCTGGACATGCCAGACTGCAACAAGCACAGGTCCTTGGCATGGGCAGCGTGCTAAGCACAGTCTGCATGGCCCTGCACCTCAAACCTCCCTGCCCTGCTCGAGATCAGTTCTTGTCTGTCTGTCTGTCTGTCTGTCTGTCTGTCTCTCTCTCTCTTTCTCTCTCTCTCTCTCTTTCCATAGGTTCTCACTGTGTAGTCCAGGCTGGCCTTGATCTTGTAGTGATCCTCCTGCCTCAGCCTCCCGAGTGCTAGAGTTACAGGTTCGTGCCACCACACCTGGCCCAGGGGTCTTTTTAAAATTTTATTTTGAGACAGAACTGCTACATTGCCCAGGGTGGCCTTGACGGCCTTGACTTGCAAGGCCCTGCCTCAGCCTCCCAGGTGGCTGGGATTACCAGTGCACAGTGTTATACTCAGCCTACTTCAGGCTTCCTTAGCAGACCCAGTAATTGCTGCAGGCATTCCACTAGTTAGCTTGTACTGAGCAGCACTACCATTCTCTCTGCGTCTACTTAAGGCAGAGGACACTGCTTTTCCATTTTCGAAGATGGCATACAGTTATCTTTCACTAGTGAGAGTGTTAAGTTCAAACACTGGAGCGATGTAAAGAAAAATTATTAAATAAATAATTCAGCAATATGGTGAAAACTGCAGAGAAGACACCAGATTAGCAGAAGGCACAAAACCCTGAGTCAAGCTACCATGGCAGATGGGAGTGCTTGGCTGCTCTGTACTCTTCCCCCTGGGCACTGTGCTGGCCTGCATTCCTGACCTCTCCAGCAGTCGGGTGTGGCCAGATCCTGAGCTCTGGACAAAGGCACACAAACAGCAATGGCAGCATCACGTCCTGACCTGACACTGCCTGCCACGCTCGCTCTCGCTACTGCAGGCCAAGACGAAGACCTCGTAGACCTGAGGAAGGAAGGGCCATGAGACAGAAGGAATCTGGTCTCTCAGTGCCTTAGAAACCACAGCGCTACTCTCTCTGCCAAGACTTCACATGAGTGAAAAATAAGTTTGTGTTACATCATGACACCAAGGTTTTCTAGTTGTTTATAGGAATTAGTTGAACGAGAGGAGGAATCTCTAATTCAGTCCCTTGCCCATCCATGAATCTTCTGTGGGGCGCAAGTATCCTGGTGCTTTCTTCTGTAATGAATAAGTGCCAAGCATCTAATACTGCAGCTGCTAAGTTCAACCTCCCACGCTTTGCCGAGACAAACTCATCTAAACCCCATGACAGCCCAGGAGCCAGGCACTATGTCAATAAGACATACTGGCAGTGAGGCAGCTGAGGCCCAGAAGGACGTAGCACAGAGCACACGGCCACACAGGGAGGAGATGGTGAAGCTGAGATGCAAACCCAGGATGGCCAGCTGGGCAAAGCTCTGGCTTTGCCACAGTGCCACACAGCCTCTACTGGGCACATCACCATGTGCTGGTTACTTTTCTTGTCACTGAGACAAAATACGTGACACCTGAGGTTAAACCATGAAAGGTTTATTTGGCTCACAGGTAGTGGAGGCTTCAGCCCATAATCAGCTGGCTGAGGCAGGGTGGCATGGCAGAGAGTGACAATTCACGGCAGTGAAAGACAGCAAAGGCAACAAGAGCAGAAGAGAAGGGGAAACAAGCCTCTTCCTGCCGACTTTACCTTATCTAGACTGCTGGGATTAAGGTGATGCCAACTCACCCAGAGGACTGATCCAGCCATCACTCACACTTGATCCCAGCACCCGTAATCCCAGCATTACATGACCAATCAATCTAGATTCTAGGTTCAAGTGCCTCTGAAAAATCATAAGACTAAAAAACATAAGACTAGCCAGGCGTGGTGGCGCACGCCTGTAATCCCAGCACTCGGGAGGCTGAGGCAGGAGGATTGATGTGAGTTCGAGACCAGCCTGGGCTACAAAAGTGAGCTCAAGGCCAGCCTGAACTGCATAGTGAGACCCTGTCTCAAAATGACAAAAAAAAAAAAAAAAACCATAAGACTTTGAGGGGACATCCAGACATAGACCATAACACACCCAGGGAAAGGCAGGCCCCACTTATGCAACAGTTCCTGGGCCAAGTCCTACAGGGGACAGCACTAGCATGCCGCTGCTGAGGCCTGGGAACCCTGTGAATGAGGAAGTAACAAATGAGTGAGACAGAGGCAGAGCCAGACCTGGGACAGCAGGGCAGTGTGGTCCAGGTCAGTGTGGGGAGGGGCATTGGCCACCTGGATGCAAGCAGAGGGCTTCTGGGAGGAGAGGTATGTGAGTTGGCCTGGGTGGGGGTGAGACGTCAGCAGATACGCAGAGGCAGGGGGCAGGCTGTGTCACTTGCAGCCAACAGCCACATTCTGGGCCTTCAGGACTGAGCTTGGAACAGGATTCTGCCCTGTATATTCTAAGAGACCTGAAAGATCCTGGGACAAGAGAGACTGAAGGTACAATGTGAAAGCTTCCAACAAAGAAAAGCCCAGGCCCAGAAGGCTTCAAAGCTGAATGCTGCCAATCCTGAAAGGAGACTTAATACCAATACTTTAAAAACTCTTCCCCAAAGTAAAGCTTCAGGGAATCCTTCCTAACACATTTTATTTGGCCAGCATCACCTTGACACCTAAGCTGGACAGACATCACAACTAAAGAGAAGTGGGTGGCCAAATAGCCCAGAGGGTTAAAGCGCCTACAAGCAGGTTCAGGGGCCAGTGATTTGATCCCTGGGCCTACATGCTGGCCCCACCCCCAGGGTATACTGGGACAGCAACTGACACTGAACGTGGTGGTGCATGCCTGTAATCCTAGCTCTTGGGAGGCTGTAAGCACGTGGATCACTTAAGTTTGAACTAGTAATGAGACCCTAAACACCCTGTAGACCCTTTCCTAGAATACAAAATAAATAAATAATACAAAAAATATTGAAATCTACAAATGTTTTATACTTTTTATACTGTTGGATACTTATCATCAAAACTTTTACTAGGATTTTTTTTTTTTTTTTTTTTTTTTTTTGTGGGACTGGGGTTCAAACTCATGACCTTGCACTTGCCAGGCAGGCACTTGTGCCACGGAGCTATCTCCCCAGCCCTCTTTACTAGGCTACTGAATGAATTTAGTCTCACTAGAAAAAATAAATAAGTAAACAAAGAGAAGCAAAGGCCAGGGTCTCTGATGAACACAGATGGAAAAAATCCACAATAAAATGCTAGCACTTTGAATTCAACAATATATCAGAAAGACGACAGATAGATCATGATGGGGGTGTGCGCCCTAGCAGGAATGCCTGGTCTGTGTGCAAACCAATCAATGTGATGCCCCACATTAGCCAATGGGAAGGTGAAAACCTCATGATTACTAACCCTCCAAAAGCTTTTCACAAAGTTCAACACCCTTCCTTTGATACCTTTTTTTGTTTGCGGGGCTGGGGTTCCAATTCACAACCTTGCATATGCCAGGCAGGCACTTGTGCCACAGAGCCAGCCCCAACACCCTTCCTTTGATTAAGAAACAAAACAGAATAAAAGCAAGCAAACAAACAAACAACCTTAACAGTTTAGGTATAGACAAAATGTTTTTCAAAATAATAGTCATTTATGAAAAATTCATCACTGATAAAATTAATGGGGTAAAACAAAATATTCTTGTTAAGATCTGGTAAAAGACAGAGATGCCCATCTCTCCACTTCTGTCCACAGTACTGGAAGTACTAGAAAGAGCAATTAAGCAAGAAAAAGAAACAAAAGCATCCTGACTGAAAGAAAGAAGTAAAACTATCTCTATTAACAGATGACATGATTGAGTAGTAGACAACCCTAGATACTAAAACACTATTAGACCTAATAAGTGAACTCAATGAAACTGTGGGATATAAAAGCAACATATTGGGGCTGGGGAGATAGCTCCATGGCACAAGTGCCTGCCTGGCAAGTACAAAGATCATGAGTTCAAATGCTGGTCCTGCAAATCAATCAATAAATAAATAAAAGCAACATATGAAAACTAAATGACATTTTCATACACAAATGATTATCTACCTGATATAGAAGTAGAAAGCTGGGTGTGGTGGCTTTCTAGTAGAAGTAGAAGAAAGCAATTCCATTTATGACAGTAAACAAAACGAACAACCAAACAACAAAAAGTAATTCACAGTTGAACCAAGTCTTAGTCTGTCTGTCTGCCTGTCTGTCTGTCTGTCTGTCTTTCTTCTTTCTTTCCTTTTCTTTTCTTTTCTTTCTTTTTGAGACAGGGTCTCACTGTGCAGTTCAGGCTGGCCTTAGCTCACTTTTGTAGCCCTGGCTGGTCTTGAACTCACATCGATCCTCCTGTCTCAGCCTCCCAAGCGCTGGGATTACAGGCATGCGCCACCACGTCCGGCTAAAGACCTTACTACTGAAAACTATAAAATTCCAGAAGGAAGAAATTGAAGGGGGCTCAAATAAATGGCATTTCATACTCATGGGTTGGAACAATTAATGTTATCAACATGTCCATATTCCCAAAAGCAATATATAGAGTAAATGCAATCCTAATCAAAATCCCCATGGCATTGTTTACAGAAATAAAACATACAGTCATAAAATTCAAATGGAACTACTAAAATCCCAGAGAGCAAAAACAATCCAGAGGGGGAAAAAATAGAAGAGACAACATACTTTCTGATTTAAGATTGTTCACAAATATTTTTCTTTTTTTTTTTTTTTTCTTTCTTTCTGTCTTTTTTGTGTGTGTGGGGGGGGAACAGGGTTTGAACTCACGACCTTAAATTTAGCAGGCAGGCACCTGTGCCATGGAGCTATCTCCCTGGCCCCCTTAAAATTGTATTACAGGCTATAATAATCAAAATATTATGGTAGTGCCATTAAAACAAGACACTTAGACCCAGTATAAAGAACCCAGGAAAAATCCAAATATACCTAATAAACTAATCTTTGACAAGGTCACCAAGAGGACACATTTGGGAAAGGATAGCCATTTCAATCAATTCTGCCAGGAAAAATCAAAATGGATAGAAAGCCCAAATGTAAGAGGTGAAACTTCAAAACTAGAGGAAAACAGGCTTAAAAAAATACCCTTAATGTTGGCTTTGGCAATGATTGCTTGGCTATTACGCCGGACAATCAGGCAAAAATAAATAAAAGGGACTACATCAAGCAGAAAGCTTCTGCACAGCAAAGGAAAGAATTTACAAAATGAAAAGGCAAGCCAGGCATGGTGGTGCACACTTGTAATCCCAGCGCATGCGAGGCTGAGGCAGGAGGATCACTAGAGTCGGATCTATGTAGTGAGACCCTGTACACCCTTTAGACTCTGTCCTAAGTACAGAGAGAGAGAGAGAGAGAGAGAGAGAGAGAGAGAGAGAGAAGAAAAAAGAAAGACAGACAGACCATTTGGAGATACCACCTCACATTTGTTAGGATGGCTATGAGTGTAAAAATAATAGTTAACAAGTGTTGGTAAAGGTGTGGAGAAAAGGAGACTTTTGTACACTGCTGGTAGCAACACAGATTGGTGCAACCACCAGGAACACACAGTAGAGGTTCTTATCCAGAAAAGGTAAACCAACACCTCACAAAGAGGTCCCATGATCACGCAGCACCACTTCCCATAGCCAAGACATATGCACAAGCTAGCTGTGCCTCAGAGGTTGAATGGAGAATCTGTGGCATACAGACCCAATGAACATTATTCAGCCTTAAAAAACTGAGGAGGTCCGGGTGTGGTGGCGCGTGCCTGCAATCCCAGCACTTGGGAGGCTGAGACAGGAGGATTGGTGGGAGTTTGAGACCAGCCTGGGTTACAAAAGTCAGCTTAAGGCCAGCCTGAACTGCATAGCGAGCCCTGTCTCAGAAAAAAAAAAAAAAAAAAAAAAAGGAAGGATCTGAGTTCAATCCTTAGTGTATAAGGGAATGAGAAGGAGGAATTTTGTCATTTACTCTAACACCATAGCTTAGATGGACTTAAAGGACAACAGGCCCCATGAAATAAGCCAGACACTGAGGACAAATACTGTACCATGATCTCACTCATATGTGGACTCTGAGAAGTCAAATATACAAAGAAGGCGATTAAAGTAGTTATGGGGTTTGGGCTAGGGAGGAAACAAGAAGATACAGGTCAAAGGAGACTAAGTAGTGGATGTGCAGGACACACACGGTAGGGAGATCTAATATACCACATGGGGACTACAGCTACTATGTGTGTTTACTGAGGACTTTTGTTAGCTAAGCAGTTGGCAGCTGCTCTTACGACTTGTGTTGGGGGTAACTGCTATGGTTTGGATGTAAAGCTGGTCTGTCCTCCCTCATGAGGGAAGTTTGGTCCCCAGGGTGGCAACTTCACAAGGCAGCAGAACCCACAGAAAGGGGCTAACAGGAGAGTGCGGAGGGTGCCACCCTTGGAAGGGATTAAGGTAGTTCTCGAGGGACTCCAGTTAGTTTCCCTGAGATACACTGTTATTGCAGAACTTTTCCTATTACTCTGGTTTCCTATCTTGCCATGTGACTACTTTCACACACATGGTTCAACTATGATGCTACCAGCTACGAGGTAATATGCTCTGGGGGACTCTTACAGAGTCTGCACAATGCTATCTGCCTTTTGAGACTCTAAAACTGAGCTAAATAAACCTCTTTTATTTATAGATGATCCAGTCTCAGGTATTTTATCCCAGTCATAGAAAATAGACTAATACAGTAATAATGTGATAATATGTTGATTCATCTCACTATAATAACTATATTTATATATCTATATCTCTGTCTACCACATAACACCATGCTGTGTACCCTAATGATGATAATATTTATTTAATAAAAAAAGCTGGGACGAGTCTCTCACCCCATAAAAAATACTTTTATTCCTTTTCGTGGTTTCTTTTATGACCTAGCTCTTAGGGCTCTTGTTATTGGCTCTACCTATAAAAGCTGTAGAGTTTATTAGAAAGGTCAGAATGGGAGGTCAGATTGGCTGTGTCCCCAGCTCAGCTCCCCACCCTTTCCAAGCCCTGGTGGTACCTCCCACCCTGCACATTTGCAATGAAGGTAAAATGACATTGTGACTATAGCCTGCCTGACATCACCCTGATTCTTACCCATGTCTTTGCCCCACCTCTTCTTGCGCTGCAAGGCTCAGAAGTGACCAAAGGTATCTGCCTCTGGGTATCCTGAATGGACAGACCAGAGAGAGGCACCGGTACACCAGGTGATGCCGCACAGGAATTTCAGTTGCTGACAGCCCTCTGGGAGGGTCGGCTTGCAGCAAGGAGAGAGAGCAAGAGACGTTGCATCCGAGTGAAGAGCTGCAGCTGGGCCTCACCAGGACCCAGACATCAACCTTACCAGGTTCCACAGCCACCGCGCATCCTCAGCAGATGTGCTGAGAGCCTTACCCTATGTCAGCGATGGCGAAGACAGACGAGCGCCCAAACGCCCATTCATTTGTTGCAAAGTGACAACACTGCAATTAAATGTGAATACTGAGGTTTTAGTTTAGAAAACCTCATACATTGACAACCTTTCTCTTAAAAGCAAAACAAGTAATGTGCATGCCACAGGTGCACCACCACTGACGCCGACGCTTCCCCAACAGCCATGGCCCTGTCTACTCCCAAGGAAACGCAGACAAACCTAGGCTGGAAGACCACCTACGGGCCATCCACATAGTCCTCCTTAAGTCTGTCAAGGTCATGAAAAGCTGTCTGAGAAGGACTAAGAAACTGTCCCCCACTAGCAGGAGCCGAAGAGGCACAACCCCTAGTTGCAGTACAGGATCACTGCATCCTGAACACTAAAAAGGTAATTGGCGGAAAGGGAAAGTAGTTACCAAATAAAGTCTGGTATTTCATTAATATTGCGTATCTTCTTCGTTGTGAAGATTGTGTCATGGAGGAAATGCACAGGAGGTCAATGGGACACTGGATATACAGCAACCCCTGACCTATGTTTATGATTTTTCATAAATCTCACATTATTTCCAAAACATAAATTTACTTAGTTTTTAAAAATGAGACGCAAAATGACAAAACATGTTAAGTCCCATGAGGCTGAAAGGAGTAGGCACTATGTTTGGCTCAGTGCTCCATCCCAGGCCTCTCGAACAGACTTGGGCACACAGCAGGTCCTCAATAAGACATTCAATGAGCAAATAATGGCTCTTTCACCAACCTTAACACTCCTGGACTACGGATGGGGGATCTGGACACTGGAGGAAGCTTTCTCTGGCAGGATGGTAGCCTGCTCACCACAGGAAGTGCTGCACCCAGGGACAGCACCCCATCAGGGCTCCCTGGTAATTTCCTGCTCACAGATAAGCACAGGAAATGATCACCCAAGCCCAGCTTCCTGGCTACAGACCCAGAGGGCTCCCCGCTGGGCTTCCATGACAACAAACTATAAACAACTGGGGATGCCCATGGAGCAGCAGGCCAACCCCCAAACTGAATAACATTCCCTCAAGGGCACAACACTGTGGTTGAGACAGCCAGCTCTGACGTCACACACAGTGAGTGTCCGCTGCGTCACCTGTGGCCTGTGTGACCTTGGCTGAGTCCTGTCCCCTCCATGTGTCCCTGTAATCTCTCTGGCAAGTGGAAGCAATGAATGGCTGCTACCTGCTCGAATGAGGACCAAAGGGATCCAAGGAAAGCTTGTCAGCTGGCACTGGATAAACAGGGACCAGAGTGGTAGCACAGCACAGCCCTGAGAGGTGGACTGAAAGGATACCTTGAGGGTAGGTGGCATTCAAGGATTTGGGACAGGGGTATTCTCTCTGGAGGGGCCTAGGCCTAGGAGAGGAAGGCATGGTGGCAGAAGCTGGCAGTGTCACCCACAGGAAGGAGCCTGAGGCAACAGGCTTAGCAGGGTAAGGGCCCAAAGGCCAGGCAAGGACCCGGGTAGGACAGGGCCTCAGGCTGCCTCTGTCCAGGCCAGCCAACTTGTTCATCCCTCACTCCTCTGCCTCCAGCCAGCAGTCTGGGCATCAGGCCACCTCCCTAGGGCGCAGGGTTCTGCCCCAAGTCCTGCCTGCCAGGGACCGCATGTTGGTCACTTTGGGACCTGAGACCCTGAGACCATACACTGTCAGTCACAAGCTGTTGCCAGCCCCCACAAAGGTTTGTACATCCAACACAACATTTAACTGGATTCTACCGTCAACTGATTTCACACAACTTAAAAGATTTCATCATCTCTTAAAGACAGGGCCAGCTGCAGGTAACAGAGCCCTTTCTGATGAGGCGCTGCCCTTCAGCTGGCCACAGCCTGCAACCCACCCAAATCTCCCACTGAGGGACCTGCATGGGTCCTGGGAGCATCTGGGGTTGTGACTGTTCAAGCAGCTATTTTCTCTCTCGTCACAGATGAATGCAGTGGTGTCTGGTATCTACACCTGTGTGAGTGCTGCTGAGGGGTGTCCTCATCTGAGTTATCACTGCTGTGCAGAGCCATGGGCCTGGCTTGCCACAGCCACCTGCCAGAAGACAGCAGCACGGAGCACAGGGCCTCAGCAGAAACATGGGTATATGCTACACGCAAGGCCAGCAGAGGAGTACAGAGTCCCACTTGTTTTTTATAGGCCACAGGAGTGCATCCACCCTCAAAAACATCCTGCTAGGAAGTTAGGAGCACTCCAATTTATAGATAAGGAGAAATAAGGTTGCAGAGGCATAGCTAGCGAACGGGAGAGGACATGAACCCAGAGAGAGCTCTCAGGCAAGGACATAGGGCCACCCAAAGCACAGCTTGACCGCATTCCCAGGGACATCGGGTCATCTGGTCAGTGGGGAGGGAAGGAGTCTGCAATGAAGAACATTCTGGAAGGGTAGGCAAAGTTGGCCTATGACAGAGCATTGTTCTGAACACCTGGAGACACTGTCCAGACCATGAATGCACTATTTCTTTTTATTTATTTATTTGGTACAGGGTCTCACTATGTATCTCAGACTTGTAGTGTCCCTCTTGTCTCAGCCTCCCTAGTTCTGGGGTTACAGGTGTGTGCTACCATGTCAGCTTTCAGTGTTCACTCAGCACAGTGTGCCTGGGGTTCTGTGGTCGGCATAGCCTGTGGTACCCAGAGTTGAACCCAGGTCCTTGCACTTGCCAGGCAGGTGCTTAGACCACCAAGCTATCTCCCAGTCCCCAGTAGTACTCTTGAGTTCAGCAAGACATCAAAGCAAGCCAAATAGCACTGTGGTCCTCAAGGGATCTTCCATTAAATTCTGTATGGTAATAGGTTCTGGCATGAAAACAGAGGGGGAGAAAAGACCTAGTGGGAATCAGAGGACATACAAACCAAAACCACCAGGAGATACCACTCCTGTTAGGATGGCTATTACCAGAGGAAAAAAAAAAAAAGACAGCAAGTGCCACCAAGGATGTGTAGGGAACGCTTATGCATTGATGATGAGACTAAGGTGGTGTGGCTGCTATGGAAAATGGCATGGAAGTTCCTGAAAAAATGAAAAAGCAAATGCCATAAGGTTCAGCAATCCCTCTGCTGAGTATTTATAGAAAAGAATGAAAAACCAGCACATCAGAGATATCTGCGCTCCTGTGTTCATGACAGTATTATTCACAATAACCAAGATAGAGAAGCAACCCGAATATCCATCAACAGGTAAATGGATAAAGACAAAGCAAAAAAGCCTAGAAGATAATATACTATGTAAAGTAAATCAATAACAAAAGGTCAAATACAACATGATTCCACTTTTATGAGGGCTCAAAACACAGGAAAACCTAGGGCTGGGGCATAGTCCAGTGGCTTAAGCACCTATCTGGGTTCAATTCCCAGTATTAAAAAAAAAAAAAAAAAAAAAAAAAAAAGGGGCCGGCAAGATGGTTCAGTGATTTAAAGCGCCTGCTTAGGAAAGCCTAGGCAATTGCAGGTACCACAGTTTGATCCCCGGCACCACATGCTGTGCCAACCCCACCCTCAGGGCAGGCTGAGCCAGCCATAATAAAAAAAAAAAAAGGAAAACTCATAAACTCATATAAAGAACAGAATGGTGGCCGGGCGTGGTGGCGCACGCCTGTAATCCCAGCACTTGGGAGGCTGAGGCAGGAGGATTGGTGTGAGTTTGAGACCAGCCTGGGCTACAAAAGTGAGCTCAAGGCCAGCCTCAACTGCATAACGAGACCCTGTCTCAAAAAGACAAAAAAAAACCACCCCAAGAACAGAATGGTGGATGACAGGCACTGAGGAGAGACATGGGGAAATATTCAGTGCCCATGAAGTCTCAGTTATGCAAGGTGCAAGTTATAGAGATTGCTGTGCTGTGGTTCTTACAGTTAGTAATACTGTATTGTACACTTAAAGCTTCTACAGAAGGTAGATCTCTTTTTTCTTTTTTTGTATTATGGCCGGTTCAGCCTGCCCTTGGGCGTGGGGCTGACGCAGCATGTGGTGCTGGGAATTGAACCGCAGTCCCTGCGGTTGTCTGAGCTTTCCTAAGCAGGTGCGTTAGGCCGCTGAACCATCTTGCCAGCCTCTGAGCATAGATCTCAAGTGTTCTTACTACACTGGAAAAAACTGAATATGTAGCAACTATAAAGTGATCCTATGAGTTTTTTGAGGTGCTGGAACTGTTTTATTCTTGATGGTAGAAGTGCTTACATAATAAAACCTCTTAAATCTCATACGAGGGCACACAAATTAACCTTATCATACGCTAATTAGAAAAACAAAGAAAGTACTCGTAATCAACCCTGGTCTGGGAATATAACTCAGAGACACAGTGCCTGCCTGGCATGCTTGACGTCCTGAGTTCGATTCCCAGTTCCAAAAAACTAAATCTCTATAATAATCATCTCTACTTCACAGGGTGACTTTAAGTCTGGTGTTGTACCTAACCCAGCACTCAACACATTATAAGCCTAAGACCCACTAGTCATTACTAAGGAGACTAGCGATCCTCTCGAGATTCCAGGCTCTCATGAGCATGTGGTGAACAGAAGCTAACACTGTAGGGACTGCTGCATTACCAGTAGATTGTATAAACTTAATTCCTGCCAGGCCGCTCATCTTTCATAGGGTTTTCACCACTTGGAAAAACAAGTTAGTCCACTGCATACTGATCTTGCTTCCTCTTCAGCAGGGTTGCCAGGCAGGTTCCAGGAGGAAGCCAGGTATTCGAGGGCAGTGAGATTGCACTGTCAGATGTGCCAGGTTCCCAGGGACTCCTTGAAGCACCAGCTGCGAGACCCACAATTTCTGAGAGTTGATCTTCTTGCATATAAAACAGGATGAATGGGCTGGGGAGATAGCTCAATGGCACAGTGCCTGCCTGGCAAGTGCAAGGTCCTGAGTTCAATTTCCAATACCAAAAAATAAATAAATAAAGTAGAATAAAACAGGATGAATGATGCCTGCTCTGAGGGCCAGTCCATATTGGTAGGCTGTCCTAACCGCTGGTTCTTGGTAATGGTAGCACAAGGAACTCTGAAGTCCTCTTGCCTCTTCCATAGGCCATGACTTTAAATATAAATACACAGTCAGCTAGGTAGATTTTTTTCTACCCTATACTTTCTCCACTTATACAACCAATGTAATTATGTTAATAGACATAATGTTAAAGTTGACAACAATTAGGCTAATTACTACTTCTTTAAAGGATCAATTAGGGCTGTGTTTCCAGCCCTAGGCACTAGGGCTGACAAGTAGCATTCACTAGGCTTGTGCCTTAGGCCAGTGGTAGTGAGTGCTACAGCAGGCTGTTCATTAAAGAAAGCTTTAAAAGGTTGGCCATCACTGCCTCAGACTACACATCTGCCAACACTGGTACATCTGCCAACACTAGGCTGGATAAGGACATCCTGGTTCCTTCTGTGGAAGACTTCTCAGCCCTGGATGGAGAAATACAGACTGAGAGGACTTGAGTCAAGTCAGTCCTGAAGATCAAGGGCTTATAAGTTTTAACTTATATACGGGTCACTTGGGGATCTTGTTAAAATACAGGTACAAGTTCAGAGCAGATGCTAAGAAAGCTCTGAAAGCTCCAGGTGATGCTGAAGCTGTAGATCGGGCAATTGCTTTGAACAGTGAAGATGTTAAATGGAAATGTAGGACCACTTTCAGGTGGAGAAACAGGCTTGCTGAGGGTTACACAGGAGTAACAGGGGGGACCAAAACTCCACCACCCAGTCTTGTCCTTCATGACTCAGCCAGACCCTGCTTGCCACTGTCCCTACTGAGGTACAGCAACTCTACTCAGTCTGGGCTGGGCATGAGAATCACATGAGGCAAGTTAAAAATACTTGCATGAGCCCCAGTGTCTAATGTTGACTACTGGGTCAGTGTGTAGCCTAAGTTTGGAGGATTTAACAGGTCCTCAGGTCATTCTGATCAACTGCCATGGTTCAGGCTCCCTGATCGACTGATTTGTAAGTGACCAATTGATTTCCTTTTTGGGACATGGTCTTGCTGGCCTTGAACTATGTAGACCAGGCTAATCTTAATGTCATGGTGACCCTCAGCCTCCCAAATTCTGGGATTACACCTGGCTGAGGGCTCACTGTTTTAGAGGAATCAGTAAGCCTCACCCAAAATATCCTCCTCATACCCTGCCTATCTTTCTGGTGCCTTCTGGCAAAAGCAGTGGTTCTCAATCTTTCTAATGCTGTGACCCTGCAATACAGTTCCTCATGTTGCGGTGACCCCAAAACAAAAAATAATTTTGGTGGCTACTTCAAAACTGTAATTTTGCTACAGTTATGATTCAGAATGGCTTTAGGTGACCCCTGTGTTTTGGTCATTGGACCCCCACCAGGGTCACAACCCATAGGTTGAGAACCGCTGGAACAATAACTTTTTGTAAAATCCAATCAGAAAAGAACATTAGAGGAGACCTTAACCATGGCCACAGCTAGCTGAGGCCTGTGTCGAGCCATTGGGGAACTAAGGCCAGGAATTCACACTGTATGGGAAGGAATGATCCCTCCCAACCCCCACAGGTGAACATGGACTTTCAACTCAAAAGCCCCCAGTGGTCACCAGGGAAAAATCTGGATACTCACAGGTGAGATGCTACAAACTGGTATGGGGAGGGGAGGGTCTTTAGTAACAGGTAGTTCCAGACTCAGGTGTCAGACCACAACAGGCCGGATCAAAAAGCAAGCAAACCACCAAGAAAGGAGGGAGGGAGGGAGAAAAGAGGACTTTAAGTTTCCTAGTAAGCATAACTGGCTAAGCACTGGCAAAGAGGAAACCAGTGAATCCAATTAGAAGAGGTTTGAGTTCTGTCTGAATTTAGTGCACAGAAAAGAAAAAGCTTCGGAGACAGATGATAGGACACAGTAGAGTTCTGGAACCGGATGGCAGCACTCCCGGACGAGCCCCGCCCCCACCCCTCCGCCCCAGGGGCAGCCTGCAGCTTTTCCCAGGCTCATCAGTGTGGCAGGATTCGATGAACAGACATCTGTGAGATTTTTTTTTAAGAATTTTTTATTTTATTTTATTTTATTTTTGTTTCAGAACCTTTGTTTGTTTATTCACTCATTTTTTTATGGCTGGCTCAGCCCACCCTGAGGGCAGGGCTGGCGCAGCATCTGGTACTGGAGATCGAACTGCGGTCCCTGAAGCCGCCCAAGCTTTTCCAAGCAGGGCCTTTAGACCACTGAGCCATCTCACCGGGCCCATCTGTGAGATTTGTATAGCAGCACCTGGCACTAGTACATCCTTGATAAACACAAATCCTGGCTTTTAAAAAAAAAAAAAAAATTTCCCCCCTCTGATCGGATTTTGAAGCCTGTTTATGTTTTTAGAAACTTGTTGTTGAGTATGTGTTATTGTTAGCTTCCTGGAGTTCAGTCCAAAATGAGGCAGAACAGACAAACCTGTTGGTCACCTTCTGCTGAGTAGTAACTATGCTGAGTCTCCTGTGGTGGCCTGGTGCATGGAGTAAAGAGACTATGGGGGTGCAGGACCCCACCAGACAAGGCCACATGGAGCACTAAGGAATCCAGACTTGATTCTCAGAGCAGTGAGACCTGTTTGAAGACCGGAAATAAGACATGAAAAGAACCAGGCCAACTTTGGAAAGCTCATCTGATGTCCTAAGGAGGTTTGGGGACTCCAGACAAAGACAGACTAAGCTAGAGCGACGGAAGGAAGTGGAGCAAGGCTCCCACAGCATTGGACCTGTGCTGCCATACAGGGTCACACACTCAGAGGGACCCACATCTGGCTTAATGCTCCGCTCTCACCATCCTGAAGTTCTTAACACTTTTTAAATAGAGACTACATTTTTATGTTGCACTGGGTCCCAAAACTATGTTCCTGTCCTGACCAACACTGCAGATATCTCTTGGGGCCCTACAACTACTCTATCACTGAGGAGATGAAGATACCCATCCTCTCCCTAAATGAAGACACAGAGGTTCCAAGAGTGGTAGTACACTGTCCTAGGGCACAGGTGGCCATGGTAGGGCACAGGTGGCCATGGTAGGGCAGCAACACTCCCCAGGACTTGGAGTTTCAACTTGGTAGCTACCACTGCGGGAAGCCTGCAACTGCAACCCCCTTCTGAGAGAAAGGTGCAGGCTCCCCTGGGCCTAAATAACAGGGACTGTCCCTTGATATTCTTTCCCCACTTCCCCAGCTAGGCTGGGGCTGTCCAAACCTCAGGGGAGGTGGTGGCAGGTGCTCTTGGCCTCAGGCCAGCCGGAACTAGGGACAACACCCCCGGATCTAGGTTACAAGGTGAGTTCTACAAGGGCTAAATCCAGCTATCAGGAAAGCAGTTTAAGAAGAACAAACACAAGTAATCATTTAAGGAGCAGGCTTTCTCCTTTGTATTTATTCTACCTCCTCTATCAACCTCAAAACAATTTTGGAAAGGCAAATTCATGGATGGAGTGAAGGGCTCAGGTTGAGGCTCAGTGGGACAACATAGCATGCAGGTGGCCCTAGGTTCTATCTCCAGAGAGAGGCAAGGAGAAAGATAGGGAGGGAGGGAGGGAGGGAGGGAGGAAGAGGGAGGAGGGGAGGGAGGAAGGAAGGAGGGAAGGAAAAAGGAGAGAGACAGAAGGGTGATGGAAAGAGGAAGGAGGGAAGGAGGAACAGAATTCTTCACTAATGGCTGAAAATCTGCCCACTAAAGGAAGCATTGGCATATGCAATCCCACTGTGCTTTTGGCTTGGCACACTTTAAGAGGCATATGTGTGTGTGTGTGCGTGTATATATATATATATATATATATATATATATATATATATATGTATGTATGTATTTTAGGGAAGGGTCCACAGAGTGTTCAGGGTCCCACTACTACATTGGACTCATAGTGATCTGCCTGTTTGCAGTCTCCCAAGAGCTGGGATTATAGGCGCACATGCCACCACACCAGTCTCAATTGCTATCTAGGGGAGAGGCCAGTGAAGTAGGCCAGGGAATCGAACCCCTGGCCCCTGCACCTGCTTACAGGTGCTTATATCTGCTGAGCTGTTTGGCCAACCCTACGAAGCATTTCTAAGGAATGAGTTTGGCCCAAGTACTGCTGCAGGCATTGGGAATATACCTTGAATAAGCTAGATACAAATTCTTGCCCTCAGGAGCTCCCATCCTAACAGGGAGGAGAAAGAGAATAAACATAATTAAATGAATTATAGAGTATTAGAAGATGATAGCTGCTTAAAGGAAAGAACACAAAACTTGAACATACCAGGCAGAATTTACTGGGCGTTCCCGAAGTGTCTAAATGCTCTACACACATGGTCCAACAGTCCTACTTCCCTGGGTCTGTTCACATTCCCATTTCACAGATAGGCAAATATACCTGAACTACAGCAGATACACAAGGTCCTAGAGGCAATAAGAAACATAGACTGTTGATCAGCAGGGCAAGAGGTGGCTACTGTTCCCTCTCTTGGTTGTTTTAAAAAACAGCAACAGTAGCCGGGCATGGTGGTGCACGCCTGTAATCCCAGCACTCGGGAGGCTGAGGCAGGAGGATTGGTGAGAGTTTGAGACCAGCCTGGGCTACAAAACTGAGCTCAAGGCCAGCCTGAACTGTCCAGTGAGACCCTGTCTCAAAAAGAAAAAAAAAAAAAAAAAAAACCAGTGACAGGAAGCTAGGTTTTTGCCTGCTGTGAAATGGCTAGGGGTGAGGTGGGGTTCCCATTCCCAGTTTGTCCCTAAGGACACCTCCCCTCCCATACTTGAAAGATCTGGCAGGATGGCCAGGGCTTCCAAACTTTGCCTTGCCTTCCAAAGCGGAGGCTTTTCAGCTAACAGCCCTGAGTGCAATTCCAGCCTCTGCCCCTCACCTACTTACTGTGTGGCCCAAGACAAAGCTGCCATTATGGCCCTCCAAATTCTGAGATTTACAATGAAAACCCAAAGTTCTTCTCTCAAGTGACAAAGCAGTCGACATCAGGACACTTGTGCAGTGGTGGTTCCTTCTCTACACACTGGCTGGCACCCCAGCCCTGCAAATCCCACCATGTTCTCCCATTTTTTTTTTTAATGTACTTAGTACAGGGCCTACAGGGTCTCATTACATAGATGGGACTCATAGTGGTCCTCCTGTTTTCAGCTTCCCAAGCGCTGCAATTATAGATGCACGCCACCATACCCAGTCTCAGTCACCCTCTCAGCACGCCCCCGGCCCCTGTGCCTGCCTAAGTAAGTGTTTTAACCCACTGAGCTATCTGGCCGGCCCTTTCTCCTCCCATTTCTTATGGGATGGACCATGAGCCACCCATCTCCATAGGACAGGTAGATGGCAGAGGGCTCGGCACAGGGTGGACACCTGGCAAATGCTTGACGAGTGGGCCCTGAAGAAGAGGGAGGCGTGTGGTCAGTGCACCACTTCCTCAGCACCAAGCCTTGTGGTCAAGAGACCTTAACAGGACACATCTGCTAAGGCCCACTCGCCAGAGTGCACAGGTGATGTGTTGAATCCATCTTACCATTCTGCAGAAAGCATGCGCTCTCACGGAACTTACTAACATCCCTCCTTTAGTGGGGCCTGCATGGTCCCTGGGCACTGAGGACCTGAAGCATGCCCATGGAGCGCTGGGGCAGCTGCTGCTGGGGGCGGGGTCATGTGTCCTTCATCAGCACCTAACACAAGGATGGTGACAGCTGGCCCCACCTGCTTTCCTTCTTTCACACTTCCAACTCAGATCCAGGCTCACCTTCCCTGCAAGCACTGCGGGAAGTGCGGGGCAGGACCCTCAGCCCTCCAGCTCCTCTTCCTCCTCTGTGCAGTGAGGATGGGGAGGGGACAAGTATTAAGTGACCAGAAACAAAAGCAAATTTCTCCAACAAAAACAAAATCACTACAAGTTACTGAATCACATGGGGACAGAAGGGGGTGGGAATCTGTTGTTAGCCCAGAAAGGAGAGACTTTGTAGAAGCAGGCATCAGCATGCTGACCATAGCTCTTAGAGTGGGGACACCAACACTCTCTGTCAGCAGTGTTACCAAATTCCATCAGTAACTGCCCTCTGTTTACATTTGTCCTAGGAACCCAGGTACCAGCCTCAGGGCTGCCTGGAAGGAGCAGGAAGCGGGTACAGATTGGCCAGATGGCACCAGTGATCAGAACAGGCTGGAACTACACGTCAGCTGTTCAAGGTCCCAGATTGGCGTTGTTTGCACTTTCACCCCAGCATGCCCTGTGCCATGGGGTCACAGTGCACTACGCATCTTTCTGGTTGGCCTGTCACTTTACCCTGTCATTCACCTGTGTAAGAGGGGAGAGGGAAATTCCTCCTGTGAGGTGAGCAGTGGAATTCCTATTTTACTGATACAGAAAATACTCAGGGAGAGGCCCCTCATCTGGTAATGCCTCCTTCTGAGCTGCAAGCCATGCAATCCTGCTTAAGGTGTCTCAGGCACTTGGTCTTTGCAGGCGGGAGCTTTTTTTTTTTTTTTTTTTTTTTTTTTTTTTTTTTTTTTTTGTCTTTTTGAGACAGGGTCTCGCTATGCAGTTGAGGCTGGCCTTGAGCTCACTTTTGTAGCCCAGGCTGGTCTCGAACTCGCACCAATCCTCCTGCCTCAGCCTCCCGAGTGCTGGGATTACAGGCATGAGCCACCACGCCCGGCACGGGAGCTTATTTTTAGTCTCAATTTGCAAGTGGTGAAACTGAAAGGGGCTCAGACCTCTCCTGGGGTCAGCCAGCTGTGACTGGAGGGCTGAACCTAAAGCCTTTGCCGTTACCTTCTAGAATATATGAAGGTGTTCCACAAAATGAGTTGAACCAGGGTTCTAGCCCAGTTTCTCCTACAAAGCTCTACTGTATTGCCAGTCTCAGCCATGGGCATCCCCCCTGGCACTCCATACCTCAGGGAAATGTCTGGTGGAGACCCCTCTCCAGGCCAGGCTGCGGAAAGCCTGGCCGCCAGCACAACAGTGGACTGCAAGGCAGTGGGGCCCCACAAAGGACCCATTGTGGGGCTGCAGAAAGCAACACCAAACCCTGCTGGCCTCACTGCAGGGCCCTGCCCAACACTCTCAGCCTCCCTCCTTTCCAGTAGTGCCCCCAGACCTAGAATACACCACAAAGGCTGGAGATGTGGGGGCGACACTGGGTTCCAGAGCTGCCTTGGCAGGGGCTGCCTCGGGCTACATTAACCTCCTAGCCTCCAGCTGTTGCTGGGAAGGCTGGAGCGGCCAGCTCTGCGTGCTCTTAGGCGGGGTGCCCTGGCCCCACCTGTCAGGAGTGTGGGGTCCGCACAAGGAGGCTCGAGAAGGAGAAGATGCTGGTTCCCATTGGAAGGAAGGAATGTTTCCAGGGCTGGGGGGAAGGGAACGCAAGGTGTCCGAACTGGCTGGGGCTTGGGCTCTGCGGAAGCCGTGGTGAGTGGATGGGTTTGTCTCCAGCTACACGCCGGGGGGAGGGGGGCGGGAACTCTGCGGCTCTGACTGACTTCTCGTAAGGCTGGGTCCCCGAAGGCCTCCCGAGACGTGCACCAGGCTAGGGGCTGCAGAGACCCGGTGTCTCTCTGGCCTGCGGAAGAGGCTCCCAGTGACGGGGCTCGCGACACTCACCTCCTGAAGTCAAAGGGCATCGTGCCGCCGCCGCCGGGGTAGGAGCGCTGCAGGCCAGGGGGGCCGCGGCGCCGCGTGGGTCCAAGCCCGCTGCCAACGCCTGCGCGGCCGCCCCGCCCCCGCGCCGCCCCCAGCTGCTCGCCACTCGCCTCGGGCCGCCGGGAAGTGACGCTCCGCGTAGCCCATTGGGCGCCACTGCGCCCCCACCGCCCCTTCCGCTCCCCGTTAAAAGGGGCCCGCGGGAGGCACTTGGAGGGGCGGGTCAGGGAATTCGGGTAGGGGTTTTTTGCAAAGGCTCCAGCGTTTGGGCATTTGTCCTTTCAAGCCTCTGCTTCTTTTTCTTTCTCTCGGATGGCCTCTGCCTCTCACAGCCCCGTTGTTGCATTTGTCAAACAGTTTCACTGAGGGAAAATGAACCGGGATGGTCCAAGTTTGGGCCATGCAGTGTCCAGTTCTGAGTAGCAAGAGGCCTAGAACTGTGTGAGAGGGAGGTCTAGCCTAGATTGGTAAGGCGGACCCACCACCCACCCCTTTCCCTCTCTGGAAAAAGCACTGGACATCTTAAAGCCCCCACCCCCACCCCTTTCCACGTCTGCACAAAGAGGATGATGGCACTGTTCACAGAGGTGTTTCCTGGGGTTCAAATGAGAAAACAGTGCATCTGCCTGTCGTGGTTGGCGGACAGCTGTCTCTGCTCACATCTTACACTTACTTGTAGTTCCTTCCCACCGTGTTCACTGAGTGCCCCCCGCCCCCAGCGAGGTCCATCCCAAGACGCGGGGGACTGTCTCGGATAGACCACACTGTGACTACACTGTGACTTGCCCGAGGCAGCAGCATGGACTGTCCTCCTCTCCGAACTTCAGTGCTTCAGAAATACAGACACACAGAGCGGTTCCCTCTGTGATTGCTAGGGTGGGAGCAAAGCAGTTGAGCAGCAGACCCATGTAGGGGAAACACATTCTGAGTGTCCCACAGCTTCTGTCACTGGCCCCCTCTTTAAGGTTATGACAGGCCTTGAAAATCCTTGACAGGCAAGAAGGTGGGGACTCATGTGTAAAGCACAAGCCCAATAGGCAAGTTTCTTTGTCTACAGAAGGAAGACTCATACCTGTTCCCGTTTGGATGGAAGAGGCCAGTGCAGCAGGGGGTGGGTGGCTGGGGGCAGTGGACAACACTGGAGCATGTACTGAGACTGACCAGGTCACTTTTCCCTCCAGTCTCCTGCCTTCCCCTCTGTCCACTCAATCAGTGGCCCGATGCTCTTGCAAGCAAAAGAGGGGGAAACTCAGCCAATCTTCCTCTTCTAAAATGTGGGCCCAAGCCAGCTACTTGGGCATCGCAGGGCAGATTCTCATGCCCAGCCCTGACTTACTGAATCAGAGGTATATTTGGCAACAATCTGCAAAGGCAACAAGTGCTTGGCACATGAAGAGTGCTAGATAGGGTTGACTGGTGCTGCTGGTTTTATATGAGGCTGTGGGGCCCAGTTTTTGGCTGAGCCTATAGGTGCTCAGAATACAAGCTGTCAAGGGGTGAGCAAGATGGCTCAGTGGCCTAAAGCACCTGCTTAGACAAGCTTAGGCAACTGCAGAGACTACAGTTGGATCCCTGGCACCACATGCTGTGCCTGCCCC
>PVJA010029612.1:0-10000 GCA_004027025.1 Myocastor coypus
CTCCCACATCTTGGATGGATGCTGCGTGGGAGAGTGCTGGGGACAGGGCTGAGGCGGGTAGAGCCCAGCCTGGGCTGGAGGTTCACAGAGCAGGGACAGCATCTTCACCAAGCCCCGAAGCCTGTACGTCCAGGCATGTCTTGGCACACGGCAGTCTCCTCAGCCAGTCAGCCACGGCCTTCCTGCCACCTGCCCTCCACACGTGGCCTCACTGGCCCCAGGGTCATGCTCAAGACTCCCCGTTCTTCCAAGCCCTCACCAGGGCCTGGGCCTTCACCTGGAAACTCCCCCTTGGCTCCAGGCCACAGCCCTCTCGCCACAGCCCCACAGCCCCTGCCTCCTCATCCTGTCACCACAGGGTGTAGTGTGGCTTCCCGTGGGTCTGGGGCTGGCCCTGCTGCGTGCTCTTGGCTCCCTCAGGCCTATTCCGCTGTTGTCCACATGGCAGCCCCGCCGGCCTTTCTCTTCCGTTCCGTGTGTGTCTCTCGCCCATGGCCTTAGCTCTCGGTCCCCTAGTTTACCTGCTCAGCCCTCTGCTGACACCACAGGGAGTTTTCCAGCAGCCCAGCATGGTCCCATCTTTCCTTCTCAAGCCACCAGGGCACTCCCCACCCCCGAGCTCTGGCTTTGCGCATGTGCTGGGTGGGGGTTGTTCAGCGCCTGCATCCTTCCCGAGCCTGCCCGCCCCGTGAGGCATCTCGTGTGTCCCGGCCTGGGTGGGAGGTGTTGGTTTCTGCAGAGATGGATGAGTAGGGAGGGTGGACGCCAGGAGGAGCCGTGCAGTTCTGTACAGTGGCCTTAAGGTAGAATCCGCCGTCTCTTCACATTCCTTACATTCCTTCATGGGGCTCAGCGGTGGCTGTGGGAAGTGAGTTTAAATCCCCAGAACCTCGCTGTGCTGCCCTAGGCTGGAGAGTGAGTTTTCTGCACCCACTGCTGGACAGTCCTGCCCTCAGCAGGCAGAATCAGGTCATTGTCCTCCTGCTGTCCTGTAGTGAGCCAGCATGCCCTGACACTGTCCCTGCAGCCCAGAGATGGGCTCCAGGGCTCCTGGGGTGTGGCTTTGGCCTGGCCACACCCTCCCTTTCCCGCCAGCCCTTTTACCACCACCCCCCAAGCCACCTGCCAGCACAGGTGCCCCTCTTTGTGGTATCAGAGAAATTTGTTTTCAATTTCCACCCTTCTGAGTTGGGCTAGCATAGCAGGCTTGGGGATCAAACCCTTAGCTCCTGCGTCTGCCTAGGCAGGCCCTTTAATCCACTGAGCTATCTGGCCTGCCCTCCTCCTGAGTTCTTTACAAACAGGGATTCCCCCGACCCCTTCCTTTCCACAAGTCCAGGACTCTGTCTGCTCCTTGTTTGTGCCAGGACCAGCCCAGCAGTGGAAGAACAGTGGGCAGGTCGGCAGGGTCTTCATACTGTGGCCCCTGCCCTTGTGGGTTGGGCATCTCGAGGGGGAGACCAGTTCACAGGGCCACAGCTAGGGGGGAAGGCTTGCCTCCAAGGGCCTGGGGACGCGTGGGCCTGGTGGAGATGAGGCTGGGCCAGGTGAGGGCCGATGGCTTTATCTCTACCCCCTGCCGGTGGCCGAGAGCCCACCTGCAGAAACACAAGAACATGGCGCCGATTCGGGCAGTCCCGTCTGCTGGCTAGTGGCAAGAAGCCGTGCCCCTGCAGTGTAGGCCTCGGGTGCGGAGTTCATTCCCTTAGAGGGGCGAGGTTGCTGCTGACGCAGGAGGCAACAGAGACGCCACCTCTGCTGCCTGTCGCTGCCCATCAGGCTGCCGGCTGGGCTAAGGGGGCGGAAGGCGGCCTGCTGTGGCTGCCCGTGCTGGCCCTGCCCTCTCACCCCACGTCGCCCCCTCTGTGCTAGCCCCAGCAGCCCTCAGCGTTTCTCCCCCTCACGAGCCTCTGCGCCTACGCCTCTCATCCAGTACCCCCTTAGTCCACACACCTCTCGGGGTCACCGCCTTCCTGGCTCTCTGGTCTCCACTTGAGTGACATCTCGCCCAAGAGGCCTTCCAGCCCCCGTGGCGCACACAGCCTTCCCTCCTCCCGCTCCCTCTGCCCACCTCTGCCCCTCCGAGCACTGGTCACCAGCCGCCATGCTGTTTAACCCTGTCTCCTTTCACTAGAGGGTCTCACTGCTCCGTCCCCAACACCTTAGATCAGCGCCCAGGAAGGTGGGTGCTCAGTAAGTACTCGCCGAGTGCCTGAGCTCATAAAATGACGTCAGCACTGCCTGCCACATGTGGGGTTGTGTAGATGTGCAGATCCCAGCGTGTGGCTTGCATACTTCTGCCACCCGTAGGTGACACGGCAACGTTTTGTTATTTTAGCACGTCTGTGTTGATGTCTGCAGTTACCTCCTGCTTATGATAAGCGCTAATGATTTTCCATTTATAGCATTAACTCAAGATTTCCTTTTTAAGTAAACTCATTCATGATTTTAAAAGTCTACATTTGCCAGCCCAAAAGGTAAGGTTTTTTTTTTTTTTTTTTTTTTTGTACTAAGAATCACAATTAGGACCTTGTGCTCGCCAGGCTGCCACTGAGCTATATCCCTGGCTGCTAGAAAGAATTTTTAGTGTACATTGCAATGTTACAAGACAATTTTTCTGAGAATAAAAATCAATAATTGTTTTCTAATAGCTGCATATTGAAAATGATTCCTTAGATAGCTAGGAGAGAAAAAAGAATTGATAAAATACAGCAAGTGATGGTGTAACACTCTCAACAAAATCCTAGGCTCTGGATCTGCATGGGTATTTTTTCTTTCTTTATATTTTTTGGGGAAGGGTCTACAGGGTGTTCAGGGTCTCACTACTAGATCAGACTCATAGCCACCATGCCCAGTCTCAGATGCCATCTCAGCAGGCCCCAGGGGCAGAGCCCCCACCCCTGAGCCGGCTTGCAGGCGTTTTATCAGCTGAGCTATTTGGCCGACCCTTGCATGGGTATTCGATAAACCCTGAAGATAAGTATAAAATCTCGAAGTATTTTTTGGTAGCAGGAAACAGCGGTACACAGAAGGGAGGGCGGCAGTGATATAAGTCTAAGATATCTGAAAAATGACTCCACCCCTCCTGTAGCATGTAGCATGTTGTTGGCGCCCACCAGGGCCAACAGCCCTGGGCCATGTAAACCCAAGCGTGTGCTGCAGTGCTTCCTACTGCCTCTAGGGGGCAGCCTCAGCCACCGCTTTAGGTCTCGAGTCTGGGCCTCTTTGCAGCGCAGGCAGGTGGAATGCAGCGTTTGTTTTTCCTCTTTTGAAGATGGGGGCAGGAGCCTGTCTGGTAGGTCAGCCGTGCCATCATAAGTTGGCTCGCCGCTGTGCTTCTGCACACAGCTCACAGGCGCAGAAGACGCGGCACACAGCACCGGGTGTGGAGTACTCCCTGGGAAAACAAAACTTGCTTGTTAGGTTTTAAAGGCAGAGTCCGTTTTATCCTATAAAGTACAATCGGGTCGTATTTCATGGGGCACGTTCACTGGCTGAGATGGTAATTCAGTGGCAGGGTGCTTGCCTAGCAGAACAAAACAAAACAAAAGAGCATTCAGTTGTCTTCTAATCTCCTGCTTACTCTTCTCTATGCTCAGCCACAACACAGACTTTGGACTGCCAGGCCGGTACTCTGAGCACCAGCTCTCACACAGTACTGCTCGAAACTCAGGCATAAATCTCTCTCTCACACACACAGAGTAAATGGATTTGAATAAAGAAGTGTATTGGCTCGCGTGAATGGGAAGTCCGAGACGGTGCCAGCATGGCTGGATACGGGGCTAACCCACGGCTAGAAGGATCAGACTGCTCTCCGCCCCTCCTGCCGCTGTCCTGAGTTCTGCGCTCTCTGTGTTAATGACATCCATCGATGATGCTCAGAGGGTCACTAAAAGATTCCTTTTCCTCTGCATGTAAAAAAATGACCTCTTTTTTTCCTAGTAGCATAGGGGCTCGTGCCAAGCATATATCCCAGGGGAGAGAGATGGGGGCCTTTCACTCAACCCGCCTCTGCACTGAGTTTGCTGATCCAGCTGGGGACACGGCCTTAGCCGTTCACTGCCGCCTGATGACGTGGCCTGCCCCCGTAGCGCCGGGGAGTCCTTCCCGCCTCCAGCATGTGGACGGAGAGTGGAGGCGAGGTGGCTTCCCGGAGGAGAATTCCGTGTCACCAGAAGAAGAGGAATGCAAGCCTGCTCTGTCCACATAGACACCACGCGGCCCTCCAGCAGTTTGCCTCTGCTTGCAAAGTCTCAGTTTCTTCCTCTGAAATGGGGCCAGTGATCCCAGACCCTAGGATTGTCATGGAGACGCAGTGAGCACCCACAGACAGGATGGCGCACACCCGTTAGGGCCGCCTGAAGCGCCAGGCCCCCGAGGCTTCGTTGTCATTCATGATTTGCCCTTGGGGTCCAGTGTGGAGCTGCAGTAGAGGCTGGTGTCTCGGCTGAGTCCTGTGGACACACTTGGAATTAACCTGTTGGGAGACATCGCTGTTCTCCACGGAGACCTGCCGCCTGCACAGGGAGGCCGCCCTGCTCCAGCCCTAGCTGGAAACCACGGTCCTCACAGTTGCTCATTAACGCAGCGCGGCTGTGGCACTTACTAAATCAGCCACGGGGTGGAGAGTTCCAAGACACTGGCTTGGAGAAGCAGCCGCTCCCTGAAATGCAGGCCCTGTCAGGCAGCTTTAAACGTAACTCATTGTTAGTGTTTTATTCCAGTTCCAGGCACCCCTCCCTGAGAGAATGAATAATACGGCCATTTAGGAAATTCTGAAGGATTTTTTTTTCCTTCTGCCTCAGGCTGCCTTAAGGGCAGGCCTGGTTTTGCTTAAGGAGCTAGGGATCGAACTGCAGTCCCCTGTGCCAGACTGAGTTTGCCCAAGCAGGTGCTTTAAACAATTGAGCTAATCCAGAAATCCCCAAAACTTGAAAGATTCTTTTTTTTTTTTTTTTTTTTGCCGGCTGGCTCGGGCTGCCTTAAGAGTGGGTCTCGGGCAGCACGTGGAGGCAGGTATTGAACCGTGGTCCCCCTGCACCTACCTGAGGTTGCCCCAGCGTGCAGTTTAATCAACTGAGCTAAGGCACAAGCCTCACCATTTAGGAAATTCTGCATCTTTCCTGGAGCTAGCACGGGGGATGCAGACCATAAAGGTGGCAGTGGCTGCACTTGGTTGCTCTGTCACATTTAAATGCCTCCTCTCTGCGGGTGGCTTACACTGCGTTGGCACCTGTGCCTCTGGCCAAAGCCCACCTCTGACCAGCACGAGCAACTCATGCGTGTCTGGAACTCCAGACCTCCACACAGGCTGGCCTGCTGCCTGGAACACCCTTCCCTTTTCTTGTCATTGTGCAGGTAGCATTTCCACTTTGAAACTGTAGCGCAAATGTCCCCTTGTGCGGTCATTCACTCAGCCAGTATTTATGGAGGGCTGCGTTTTATGCCAGCCTCTGTCCTGGGGGCTTGGAACAGACAATGAAAGCTCTTTACTTTTCATGGAATTTTCATTGTAGTGTAAAGTCCTCCCAACAAATAAAAGGCACGATAAATAAGATAAACGAGGCATGGAGTTAGCAGCGTTGGGAGCACGTGGAGGTGCTTGTGCGCGGCTCCAAGGTTTACAGAAGGCAGTCAGGGAGGCCCTCGCTACACGTGGAAGTGGGGACTCTGGGTGTACTCCTGGGAGAAGAGTGTCGAGATGGAGTGGTGGGTCAGGAGCCTTGAGGTGGGAATGGGTCAGTGCCGAGCGTGCCCGGGGAGGGCAGAGGAGGTCCAGGTGCTGGGCCTTGTGCCACAGGAGCCCGCCCAAGGCCCTAACAGCACTGACGGCTCTTTTCCTTCAAGCTGCCTGACTGCTGCCGGGAGAGCAGATCGCAGGGCCGGAGGCAGGTACAGAATAGTTAGGGGCCCTGGAGCACTGTGGGAGGGGACGTGCAGAAGCCAGTCAGAGCCGGGAGCCTTGTGCTGCTGCTTGGCTGGGGCTTCGCTTTCTGCGGTCGTTATCTGCAGTGGAGCTGGATTATATGTGGAGTGGGGAAGGGGTGAGTCTTTGAGAGGGACTCCAAGGGACAGGGCCAGGCTGTGCCCTTGGTGGGCTTCCAGGTACAATACAGGCCCTTTGCGTTGCATTTTGCAAGGTTTGATTAATTTCTCAAAGGATTCTGCATTCCTTTAGGAACCCACTTTCTTCCAAGAAGTGTGCACCCAGACCCCCACCCCCAGTGGGATTCCTGGCCAGGGTGTGGCTGCCTGGGTAGTGACAATCTCAGCCTTCTGGGCCGCTCCCAGGCAGTTGGTATCTCAATATGCAGGGGGTCCCTGATGTCGGGGTCTGGACACACAGTGAGCACTGGATAAATGTTGATGGAGGCCGTGGGAACAGGCTCAGGCCCTTCCAGGGCTTTCCCCTCTCTGTTAGCTGGCACTAGTATTCATACTTCATTTAATAATAATAATAATAATAATAATAATAATAATAATAAAATCCTCCGAGGGAGGTGTGCCACCCAGGGAAAGGAAGGGCTGAGGGTCTGACCAGGACTGTGGTGACGGTTTCAAGAGCACCCAGCCCATGGAAGGTGCTGAGTCACCTTCACTGTGGTTGTCAGGCGCGAGACAGCAAGACAGCAAGACAGCGAACGCAGGCCTGGGCCTGGGACATCAGCTGCGCTGGGGGATGCCTTCCCGATGTGCCTCAGAGATTTATTTATTTATTTATTTTGTCTTTTTGAGACATGGTCTTGCTATGTAGTTCAGGCTGGCCTTGAGCTGACTTTTGTAGCCCAGGCTGGTCTCGAACTCACATCGATCCTCCCGCCTCAGCCTCCCCAGTGCTGGGATTATAGGTGTGCACCACCACACCTGGCTGTGCCTCAGGGATTTGTAATGAGGAGAATAAACAAGAAAGAAAAGGATCCTCACTCTCTTCCATCTTCCTTTTTTTTTTTTTTTTTTTGGTCATAGTTAAGCCTTACAACAGTTCTGTGAGGTAGCTATATTGCTAAATTATTCAGGCCAGTTTGAATTTCTGGCCCTCTTGACTCAACCTATCTGATGCTGGGATTTTAGATCTTTGCCACCAGGCCTGGTATTTAACACCACCCACCCCCATACACGTTTTTTGAGATAGGGTCTCTCTGTTTAGTTCCGGCTGGCCTTGAACTCATGGCAGTCCTCCTGCTTCAGCCTCCTATGTGCTGGGATTACAAGCATGTTCCACCTTGCCTGGCCATTACTCCCTTTGTACAGATGAGAAAACTGAGCTCTGAGGAAGGAGAGGTTAAGGCTCATTCCCAGGTCTCTAAATCCCCAAATAAATGGTGAGCAACGTGTGTAGTTAAATGGTAACTACTTAGCACTTAATTACCAACTGGTTTGCCTCGTATTGTATATATTTTAATACTAATTGCAGGGTTCCAGAATGAACTGGAGGGAGCGGGGGTCATGGAGATCCTGGGAATGAGCAGGGCTCAGAAAACCTTATAGTGGAGGCTGGAGGGGTGGGGAAGTCGAGTTCTGGAGAGGAGAACAGAATGCTTAAGAGATCCAGGTAGGAGTAAGCGTGTGGGCTGTGGAGACAGGCAGATAGAGTTGGCTGAGGTAGTGCTATTTGGTAATGGAAGTCTGTAAATGTCTGTGTCACCAGTGCTTGTCAGAGTCCTTTCAACTGTTACTGCACCCAGTCTGCAGGTAATCTTATCTCAGCCTGTTTTCTGCTCCTATAACAGAGTACCTGAGAGTGGGTGATTTATAAAGAAAAAAAAGTTTCTCAAGGTTCTGGAGGCTAGGAAGTCCCAGTGATTCAGGAAGGAAAAACTGATCTGGGGTGTATGACCTCCAATAGGGAACCTCCAAATGATATAGGGAAAACCGATCCCTAGCCTAAAAAAAGTACCTGGGATGAGTTCGTGTTCTCTAAAACCGAAGAATGAATTTTAGGAACAAATGGAGGTAATGAGCAGAACATATTTATTGAGGGAAAGAAAGCTCCTGTCCGAGAGAGGGACAGGAGGTGGGGGTCCTGAGTGGGTGTCCACCGGAAACTGTCTCTTCCAGGGATTTTTATAGAGAAGACGTGGGAACTTGCTTAGGTGGTTATGAGGTGGGATAAAACTGTGGTCAACCAATGAGATTACAAGCACCATTGCTCAGATAAAATTGATTAACATCGGGATCCAATGGGAAGGCAAGTCACGTAGCAAGCAGGCAAGAACATTACCTACTGAGCATGGGCTCCTGACTCTTTTCAGGATCTTTTAAGGTGATTGATACCTACTTAGAGCATCAATCCCTGATGCCCATCCCTAGGGAAGTATGTAGTTGCTTCTGTTTACTCTTGTCTTGAAACCTAGCCCACAGTGGAGCAGTGTCTGTCTCTACTTGGAAGGTCACCTTGTCCTGCATGTTGGCCTTGAGGGCCTGGCCCTGTCTGACTGCCTATGATATTTCTATCTAATTCAGCTGCCTACAACACCAGGACATAGAGCAGCTTCTGGCAAGGAATACCACAGCACCGTGGAGTGCAGAAAGGAAGCCAGCACACGCAGACGAGACAGAACAGGAGGGCAGCCCTGCTTGATAGCCACCCACTCCGCTGGCAGTTCATCCAGTCTCTCGAGGATGAGAACTCAGTGATTCTTGTGAGAGTTAGCCTGGTCTCTTGAGAGCTGTTTTAATCCCACCCTGAAGGTGAAGCCCCAGGGTCCTAAACACCTCCAAGATACGTTGCTCACTCACGTCCTACCGCCTCTCAACATTTTTATTGCCTCTAGTTTACAGATGAACTACATGGCAGCCTGGACTACATAGTGAGTTCGAGGCCAGTCTGGATTATAAGGGAGACTCTATCTCTTTTTTTTTTTTTTTTTGGGGGGGGGGGGGGGAGACTCTATCTCAAAAAAGAAAAAGAAAAAAAAAATCAAAACCACATAGAAAAGCTCAAAATAGTCCAGCATAAACTTAGAAACCCAGATCTCTTTGAAGTCCATATTTCTTCTCAAAATGCCATCAAATGTTTCCATAATCTATCAGCGGTCATTTTAATATTTCAAAATGGTTATGTAAATTGCCACAGAGTTGTACCCGTGCTCTGGGAAGATGCATGGGATGGATTTCCTTGTATCATAAATGGGTAATAATAACCACTTCAAGAGCGGCTGTGAAGATCAAAGGAGAATAATGTATCTTGAAATGCTACATAAATTGTTCACAGAATGCGTGTGTTGTTCTTCTGGAATGAATCAGGGAGTGCCCTCCCACCTCCACCTTTGAGCTGGTGTCCTGCAAGCCTACTTTGCCGCCAGAGCGTCTCCGGAGCTTTGCCCACACGCAGGGCAGCAAGGCTTCCCGCTCGAGTGTCTCAGGGAGCCAGAGAAGCAGGAGCACAGCCATCCCTGTTACTAGTTTGAAAATTTTTTATAGTTTCATAGTATCACCTTTTCTTGTTACTGCTTACGTCCAGATTGGTGAAATTAGCAAGTAAAACCTCCAGTGAAACTGAGAGGTTTCGAGGCTGCAGGGTGGAACTTGGGTGATAGGCTTGCCTACCATGTGCAGGGACCGGGGTTCCCTCCACAGCAGTGCGAGGACTGTAGACAGGGAGACACCGGCCATCCACAGATGCACACCGAGGAGGAGGGGCAGCCAGGGAAGGCAGAGGCAGGGAGCCATGCAGGAGGAGTGCTGCAAGGCGGGGTGGAGGTGGCGGGGAGCGAGGAGTGGGACGCTAGGTCCCAGTGGCTGGAGCACCTGTGTAGAGAGAGAGAAGGGCAGCTGTGCAGATGCTCCTTGGCTCACGCTGGGCCAACAGCTCTGTCAACCCATCCTAAGTTGGAAACCCTGTCAGGTCAAGGTGCACTTAATCCACCTAATCTACCATGGCTGAAGAATGTGCTTACATCACCCTATAGCTGGGCAGAGCCCTCTAACACAGAGCCTATTTCCTTCCTTCCTTATTTATTTATTTATTTATTTGTTTGTTTGTTTGTTTGTTTATTTG
>PVJA010029612.1:15000-26520 GCA_004027025.1 Myocastor coypus
TGACGCATCTGGGAAGAGAGCCCCACGGTTCCTTATGGACAGATTGCTTCTCATTAATGGGGGCGGGGGGAGGGGCGGTAAGTGTGAGCTCAGGGAGGTCCTGGCCGCTAGAGAGCCAGGACTATTTAAAATATGTCAAAACCAAGTTTCCATAGAATTGGGGAGGTGTTTTAACTGAGAGAGACTGTCCTGATGGCAGGAAGTTAGAAAGTAGGGTGGGGAAGAGGTGCCTTGGCAGGGACAGCGCCTCGGGCGGCTCAGCCTCAGCCGCCCCTTTATTTTATCTGCACTCTACCCAGCCAAGCAGATGGAGTGACTGCACCCATTCTACACGTGAGAAAGTAAACCCTGGACAGTGACCAGCATGCCTGGGGGCTGTCTACTTCATATTTTGTTTGATGTTTTCATAGACCATCAAAGTGACAGGAGCCTGCCAGGGTTGCCAGTGGCCCTAAGTTTATGAAGATGGAATTTGGTGGGAGTAAACTGTAATCTTCTTGGATGCTCAGTTATATAAGCAGGTAGAAAGCCAGTCTGTAGCCTCGAGGGGGAGGCAACCCGGGCAGCAGTTGCCTGTAACAAGAGAAGAGGATGCGAGGCTCCTGAGGGGCTCTTCCGAGACCTGACTGAGCACAGCTCCCAGGAGCATTTCATAGACCCCGTCCAAGTGCCTGGAATTCTGCTCCTTCAAAGAAAAATACTATAATGAGGGAGGCACATCATGAGATAGTGTCTTGTCCTTTGCTCGTAGGGCACAGAACCCAAGGTGCTGGGAAGCTTGTTTGCTCACGAGATTAAGACATCCAGCGTGCTAAGTGGCTTTAGGCAAAGCTCAAAGCAGGAGCTTCAGTTCTGCCACCAGTGGCATTCATTGTGTCTCTTCTGTTTTTCCCACATTCTCAGGCACTGACTTCCCTCACAGTGCCTAAGGCCAGTGGAAGCTCCATTTCCATCTTTCTCAGAGAGTGTTTCTCTCCCAGTCCTTATAGCACAGGTGCTAAGGGCTCCCCCCTGGCCTGGCTCTGTTCCCATCGGGTGCACTCATTCCCCGTCTGATGAGGGTCAGAGCTATTGGCCACACCCCTAGACTGGGCAGGGGAGGCAGTCGTAGTCTAGTCACACGGAGTATGGAGAGGTACTTACTGTGCCCCAAGAAGCCTAAGGAGCTATTTGAGGGTAGGGAGAGCGACTGGGTAAGATAAAGGATGAGTATCCAGCCCATAATTCTTGGCTTTGTGGAACTCCCTGGGTGGAAACTGCTTATCACGGTGCTAGAAAGAGCAGAACTCTGTCCTGTGTGTCGGGAGGGGACAGAGGCAGGGAGGACAGGGCCCTGCACAAACCCTCCCTGCAGCTCAGAACTTCAGACTCTCGGCCATTCTGGTCGCTTGGCCTCACTCAGTGTGATCACACCAAACAAGATTGATGAATGAGCCAGCAGGGTGATCAAATGGCCGAGTGACAGGGACCGACTGCAGAGGTTAGGGCCTCGCATCTGTGGAGCTGGAGTGCAGAGGGGTGTGCCGAGTGCGCCAGGTGTGAGAGTCCGGCAGCAGCGTCATCGTTTGGTCCTTGGGAAAAGTCCTTTGAGGGAAATGTATAAGAAAACAGGCTGGTAAGGCGGGTGAAGGGGAGCACACCCCTTAAAAGAAGATTTGGGCACAAAGAAGGAAGGCAAGGAATTGTTATGGGGCCCTGTCCTGGCCAGTGCTGTGGCTGGTATAGTCTCTGTGTCCATGGTAGACAGAGCAGAAGCCGGCATGCCTGCTGTCTTTCCACAGAAGTGGAAACAGGCTCTAGGGGCGAGGGATCTGCCCCAGGTGATGCACTGGGAAATGGCAGTGCCCCAGCGCTGAGCTCCATCCTCCGTGCTATGCTCACTTGCCTGGCACAGGTGCAGCTCCTAGGGGACAGTGTAAAGGACACACTCTGAAGCCAGCCCGTGGAAAATGTGTATGGGGTAGGGGTGGGGGAGCTCTGGTGCAACACTGCCGCCTCTCAGAAGTCCCAGATGGGAGCCCCTGGGGTGGGCACCTGGGCACAGGCCCGACAGAGGTCCTAGCGGGGCTGCTTTCTGGGTGCTCCTGTGGGGGGAGGTTCATCTGCGATTCAGGCCAGGGGGCGCTCAGCCCACACTCATGCCCCAGACCCACAGCATACACTCGATATCCGTCCTGCCTCAGCCTCCTGCAGCAGTGAGGTTATAGGCTCGCGCTGCCGTACCCAGCTGTCCCAGGTCACCTCTGCGCCATCGTCTCTCGGTCAGCAAACGTGACTGCTCTTTGGGCTCATGCCGGGCTCATCGCCTTTGGGTCCCTGCTTTGGTGGCCCATGGGGAAGGGAGAACGCACCCACGCACCTCAGCCCCTGCCCTACCGGAGCCCCAGCCACACCCTTCGGGGCACTGTGTGCCACTCTCCTCTGTGTGAGAGTGGCTGAGCCAGCGGTCACTACACACGTGAAATGGCAATGATGGTCATAATGTGCCTCGGATAAACAGTAGCTGTGGACATCAGCCACTCCTCTGTGCCCCTGCCCGATCCGGTGGTCCTTGGGGCCGCTTGTTCGGGAAACGGGCACTGACCTTGTTGATTACGCCGGGTGGGCACTGCCCAGGTGAAGCAAGAGGAAGGAAAGGCTACCCAGCAGGTCCGTGTTATAATAACAGTCGTGATCCGTGTGGTGACCAGAAGAAAACAGATAAGAGAATAGAGCGGGCAGGGCCATGGCAGGGCACGGGCTCAGTCTGAGTGACCTGGATCGTCTACCCCTGCGATAGCTTCTTATGCAAAGCAGGCTAGCAATTTGTTTCTTTAAGTCGTTTCTCTGTTGCCACCTGAATGTTACTGATGTGCTCAGGGGAGTTCCTTCAGCAATTCCTTTCACGGTCTGAATAATTATGTCCTAATTTATCAGTTTCATAAATCCACATTTTCATAAATCATCCTGCTTAAGCAGAGGCACACGTACGGTGGCGGTCCCAAACCCGGACCACAGAATGCCCTACCATGAATGGCACAGGAGGCAGAGCAGCCTCTGGGAGAGAGGAGCAGGGGCGCCAGGCTCTGTGGGGCTCTGAACATCCCCTCCCCGCCCCAGGCCACTCTCCACAGAGATGCTGGTCCCCAGTGTCCCTTCACGGTTTGCTCCCAGGAGCGCAGTGCTTGCAGTGTTTGGAAGCTGTCTCTTAGATACTGGTGTTTTCCTTCTGTTTTTATGTTGTTGTCCAACAATCAGGCATCTTGCAGGCTTCCAAGGCTGGCAAGAGATAAGCAGCCTGTAATCAATGCTCCTGCCATGACTGGTGAAAAGACGGATGCAGCAGCTGCGGAAGAAACATTGGCATGCTCAACAGAGAAAGTGCCCCTGGTTGCCGCTACCGTCCGTCAACAACCGATTTCACTTTTATCACCTTCCACTTGGGGTGCAGACATGCCCCCCACACCCTTGCGCGGAAGCCTATGTGCCGTTCCCATTGCTCTTTTTCCCCCTGCCAAATACCAGCAGCGGCTGCTCCCATGTTCCTAGGGAGTCTGGAATCTTCCTCTCCACAGCCAGACCCTTTATCTGCTGTGCCACTGGCCCTGTTAGAGCCTAAATGTCCGTTGCTGCGGCTCTCCCTCCCTGCAGGTGGGCGCTTGGTGCTTACTGGCTATTTTTAACCTCTGAGTGCTGACCATCTTCTTGTCCCCAGCTTCCACTCGGGACCATTTTGCTAGAATGTGCTTGCTGGGCGTGGGCCAGATACAGAGCTTCTTCGCTGTCTCCCTCTTTGCTCCAGGAAGGCTGTGTGAGTCACCAGCAGCGTCCGTTCACCAGCTCTACCATCCTTCCGCTGGCTTTAGCTTTCTTTTGATGGTTACCCTGAAGCCAGGTTACTCGTTTACTTCCCAGCACCGCCACCTACTGGCCGTGTGACCTTGGTCAAGGTGCTTACGCTCATGGTGCCTTGATTGCTTGCTTGTGTCTTTTTGAGACAGGCTCTTGCCCTGCAGTTCTGGCTAGCCTCGGGCTCACTTTGTAGCCCAGGCTGGTCTCGGACTCCCAACAATCCTCCTGCCTCAGCCTCCCGATTGCTGGGATTACAGGTGTGCACCACCACACCTGGCTCTTCCTCAGTTATTAAAGGAGGACAACAGTTAGCCGTAGAACGTTGAACAGTTGCAAAGTTCAGTGTCCTATCACAGTTTATCCTCTTGATTCTCAGGCTGCCTGTCTGAGCCCTGAAATCAGCCCTTGTTGCTCTTTTGCAGTCACAGACATGTGCGGAGGGGCAGAAATACTTTCTAGTCGCTTGACACACATGTCTGGCAGAGGCTGAGCAGGACCTCACTGGGCCTTCTTGGGCTGGCTTTTCTGCTGCGGCCGAGTCCTGCTGCCTCCGAGGGCCTTCCCTGCCGTCTGCTGGGCTCCGCGGTTCTATGCCTTTGTTGGCGCTTTCTCCTTGTGAACCGCCCCGCAGGCAGGCATGGAAAGGCTGGGCTGAGCTCCCCAGCACCAGCCTGCTCTGTTGTGCCTCTCAGAGAAAAGGTTGCCCAAGGTCTGCCCAGAGAACAGGGTGTGTGTTTAACTTTTTAAAAACGATTACAGTAAAAGATGCCTTGCCATTCGCACCCCTTAGATCCACAAGGCCCTGCCCCCAACACTCACTCATTGTTCTGACCCTGTGTGAGGTCATTCTCTTAGAATCCTCTGTCACGAGTGTCTTTACAAGGTGCGATCAAAAACACAGCAGCCCCACCGCAATGCCGAATCTGGTACCGTGCAGCTTCGAGGTCTGCCCCAAAGCCGAAGTGACCACGGAAAGTAAAGCTTTTGAGTCAATTCAGGACTTCGAGGCAACTGAGCCAGCACAGCTAATGATAAGAAAGGACTTCCAGAGCTGCTTAGAGAGCAGCAGGAAGGATGTGTGTGTGGCGGGGAGCGGTGTGACACCACTAAAGATAAGGTGTCTCTGACTGGAACAGTTTTGTTTTTTTTTAATTTTTAAAACAAATCTTTAATTTATTTGGTACCGGGTCTCACTATGCATCTTAGGCTCAGCGACCCTCCAGTCTCAGCCTCCCCAGCACTAGGGTTACAGGCATGCACCACCCCTGGGTTGGCATGGCCACCTAGGGTTCCAGGGCCAGCACAACATGCGGTACCAGGGATGGAACCCGGGTCCTTGCACTTGCCAGGCAGGCGCTTAGACCACCGACCTATTTCCCCCCAGCCTAAGGTTTTAAAAAAATTAACTTGAATACACTAATTCTTAATCATCCCTCATAGGTATGTTAGGCAAACTTTGTTTAGGCCTGAGTTTCAAGAGGCATAGCTAAGAGTTTACTTGCATTATCACAGCGCAATAGGGTAGGTGTTTTTATTTTTATTTTTATTTTTTTGTCTTTTTGAGACAGGGTCTTGCTATGCAGTTGAGGCTGGCCTTGAGCTCACTTTTGTAGCCCAGGCTGGTCTCGAACTCACACCAATCCTCCTGCCACAGCCTCCTGAGTGCTGGGATTACAGGCGTGCGCCACCATGCCCGGCTTGGGTGGGTGTTTTTAATCAGGCATGCATAAAACAAGGAATGCATTGGTTGATTGCAAATGTGACCAGAGGCTCATGGGAACCTGATTCTGTCATTTCCCTGCAAGCAGTGGTTCAATATTCACTGAGTCGATGTTTACGGTGACAGCCTGAAGCACAAGGACTTCAGGTAATGAGCATTAGCTGTATGTGGATGTTTAAAATGGAGGTTGTGTGATGACTTTTTAAAAAATGGAAGTTCCGCTATGGTGGGCCCTGCTGTAGTTATTAAGAAAGATGGCACTTGCCACATGGGCTGGTTTTCTGTATAAACCTCATGACATGGGGGAGCTTGGTGGCACCTGGCCCTGGGCCTGAGGGGCTGACAAAGGATGCCTTGGCCTTTGGAGGCCTGCAGTAGCAGGACAAGGTTGAAAACCAGGCTGGATGGAGGAGGCTGGGCCACTGTTAAACTAGCTTAGAGACCTGGCCAGGCTCATGCCAGAAGGGTTGACAGTCACAGCATCCATCTCAAACAAATCTGTACCCGGACGTATTTCTCGACTTCGCTGGATTATGCAATGGTGGTATGTGAGGTGCCATGGGTGAGCATTTGAAGACATGTCTATTCTCCAGTGCGAACAGATCACTCTGCTGAGTGTGAAGAGGGCTACTTCCCAAAGCCCCCTTTTGTCACTCAGCAAAATAGTGCTGTTCACACAAAGCAAAACTGCATAAGATTGGGAACGCCTCTGAAAGTTTGGGTCATGGGGCAGCAGTGCAGTACACGCCTCTCCTCAGCCTTGGCTGCCACCAGGCGGGACTGTGAGGGGTCATTTCGCCCATGTGCCTTTGAGCCTCAGAGCAGTAGCAGAAACTTCCCCATGGGTCTCCCCCTCACGCTTGCTCTATGCCCGTGATTGGCCTCTTAGAGGCCACTTGTAGACTAACCCTGGGCCCAGGCCACCTGGCCACTTATTAGGGACACCTTGCCATTGCCGTTCCAAGAGCTATTCGCTGCTGGCTCGGGGCCAGAGGCGGCTCCAACACCCGCACGATCCTCTCACTTCCAGGATATTGAAGCATTTGAAAGCCAAGGACCCTGTGCAGCTGCGGCTGCAGCATCTCGAGCAGGGCTTCTCCGTCTACGTGAATGGGGCCAACTCGGAGCCGAGGACGTCTCCTCGGAAAGCCGTGCACGCAGACTTCTCCAGAAGCGCCTCCCAGGCCGAGGGCATGCATGGTGAGCTCCAGCCCCCCGGCCAGGCAGCAGCTCTCGTCCTGCACACCCTGGGGCTAGGGCTCAGCAACAGCGCGCATGAGGCCTCAAAGCAGAAGGAGAACGAGGAGTCCTGGAGCCATATCCCAGTGCTCTGACCAACAGATGACTAGTTAGTGTGACACGTTAACTATGCTCACATAACCGGGAAGAGATTATTGGAGCAAGGAAGCTCATTCTTTTTATTCGGTAGCCCTGGGAAGGGGTCCCAGGACTGCACATGCTAAGCCAGTGCTCTACCCGCAAGCCACGTGCCCAACCCAGGAAATTCCTTTCTCTTTTTTTCTCTTTTCTTTTCTTTCTTTCTTTCTTTCTTTCTTTCTTTCTTTCTTTCTTTCTTTCTTTCTTTTAGGGAAGGAAAGGTTTACTCAGCTCACAGTTTCTGGAGGTTTCAGTCCTTACTCAGGTAGCTCCAAAGCAGAATGACGCAGGACAGTACACATCGGTTCCTGGTGGTGGCAAAGAGTAAGAGGAACCAAGGGAGGAGTAGCAGCAACAACGACAACAGAGAGCAGCTTGTTTTGTGTGTGTGTGCAGGGTCTCACTATGCAGTTCAGACTCGTAGTGATCCTCCTGACTTCTGCCTCCCTAGGCTGGGATTACAGGCATGTGCCACCATGCCCAGACACCATTGCCAGCTCAGTGCGCCCAAGGGTGGGGCCAGCGTGGCCTACGGTGCCATGGATCAAACTCCGCACCTTGCACTTACCTAAGCAAGCACTTAGTCTACTGAGCTATATCACCAGCCCTTAAAATTTATCATTATTATTTTTAATGTATATGGTACAGGGTCTCACTACACCTCAGACTCCTAGTGATCCTCTTATTTCAGCCTCCTTAGCGCACCTGGGTGCTGGGCCAGCATGGCATGTGGTGCTGGGGATCAAACCCCCGTCCCTGCGCTTGCCTGAGCATGTGCTTAGTCCACTGAGCTATCTTGTTGCTCCCTCTTCCTTTTTAGACTGTTTTTGCCTCTACTGCCAGGTACAAAGACAGGTTGAGCAGCAAATTTCTTACTGGTCAGGACATGTCTAGGGTACTTTCGATTATGTCCAATTTGCTGTTGGTATCTCTCCACTTTAACACCTCTCCCCTGTGTGCTGTTCAATTCCACCATTCATTTCTGCATTTCACTCATCTGTACCACGAGTACCCTAAAGGGATTTTGTGTCCCTCGGAGGGGAACGTGGGACACCTGTGAACATAATGGGACAGGTACCTCCTCATACCTGGTCCAGGTATGCACCCCAAGTGACTTGGTACCGAACAAATGGAGTAGCAGGGCCCAGGGAGTCTGGTCCCAATTTGATTGTCCTACCGTGGGAAGCTACTTTGCCTGTCTCTGCCTGACTCTAGGGGGCCCTTTGTGGCAGACTTTGTTGTCTGAGAGGCCAGCATGCTACCGAGTTATAGGAAAATTTGGAATGCGACAGAGCTAGGTTTGAATGAGGCCTGTCTGATACTTTCTAGCTTCAAGATCACAAATAATTTGGGCCCTCTCTGGACCCTCAGTCTCCTCTTCTGGAAAATGGGATTAATGAAGTCCAACTTACAGCCTGGCCAGCAGGATTTTATACCATATGAAATAGAAAGGGCCCGGCACACAGAGACTTTCATTTGTGTTACTCTAATTCACTGCTTGGTACCTGTGGTAGGCACCCAAGCCATTGACACACAGGGAAAATCAGAACAGCAGCAAAAGAGTAAGAGGGAAAAGCGATATCCCAAAGTGGTCCCTTGGGAGAGCCACTCCAAAGCAAGGGAGGAAACCAGGGGTGTCCTAGCTTTTGTGGTGTAGGAGTCCGGGCATGCTGCTGGCTAGGAGAGGCTATCTGTACTCAGACTCCCACGAGCTTATTTATTCATTCAACAAACAAGTCGTTCCTCTCCCCTCTTCTCTGTGGATGGCTACGTTGCCTTATGCCTCGACTCCTTGTCTCCCCGCATGTACATACATCAGGCCGATTTGCTGTATACTAGGTAAGTTATTTTTTAGCCTGGGTAGGCTGAATTAGCTGACCCTTCTTTGCTGGGCACTTGGCTATTTTTTTAAACAAATTAATTAATTAATTATTGTATGTATTTGATTGTTGCAGGGTGTCTCTACACAGCTCAGACTCACAGTGGCCCTCCTGCTTTCAGCCTGCCCAGCGCTGGGATTACAGGCTTGCATCATCATGCCCAGACTCTGGCCAGCTCAGCCTGCCCTGGGGGCAGAGCTGGCACAGCATGTGGTGCCAGGGATCACACTGCGGTCCCTGTGCTCACCTACGCAGGGGCTGAGCTATCTCGCCAGCCCTTGGCTGGTGTTTTAACGTGCTGCTGCCCCGGCCAGCGCTGCTGTGACTGCCCTCACAGGCGAGACTTTGCACACACTGCCGCCTGCTTTAGACGTAACTTCCGGACTGTTGTTGCTCAGGGCAGGTTTCTTATCACGATCTCCTTCTCCATCTCTGGTGCAGATTATGGACAAAGAAGCCTGCTTCAAGAAGCAGAAGAAGTCTTACGATGCAGCTCCCGGACCATGCCCTGCAAAGTCCAGCGCCGAGGATGGCACCAGGTCTGGAAACCCAGGGTATCGGCAGACTGGGACTCCAGCCTACACTTGCGGATGAGGCTGATGTGGAAACAGAGATATAGTCAGGCACTTGAAGCCTCCTGGCACCTGGTGGGCGTGCTGGGCATGGTCACAGTGCCTTTTCTGCGTGTGTATCTGACTGGGGCGGGGGGTTCTTTCTCTGCAGCGGGAAAGGCCACCGCTTAGCCCCTTCACAAAGCGTCACCCCCTCCAGCAAATTTTTATTGACCATCTACTACGTGCTGGGCCTGGTCTCAGAGCTAGGGGGCGCCACAGGTGAAGGAGACAAAGCCCCTGCCCGTGCGATGGAAGTGATAGCAGCCTGCAGTTTTGAGCACCCAGCTGGGGTAGCAGGCACAGCCTGAGTTCCCAAGTAGCCCCGTCACCCTCACTGTGGTCCCTGAGGGTAGGGCCTGAGTCACTCTTCCCTTGGGACGCAGAGGAGACAATGCACAGAAACATCAGTGAGCTTTTCTGTGCCAGCAGCCGAGAAGTAGAATCCAGGCAGAGCCGCAGCCTTTCCCCAAAGCTCCGTGTTGTTGCCCATATAGCACTTGTGGTCCTGTGCTGCAGTCACCCTTTGGAGGGGACCAGGGGCCCTACTTGGCCCCAGTGTGCATCCCAGCTTCCTGGGGAAGTGCTAAACTATAGATGCTTAGGTGCCACCCCTGTGGATGCTGGCCAAGGAGGGCTAGCAGGAGGTCTAGTATTGTCCTCTGCAGGCTTTGCTCATCCTGGACCCATCCGTGACCACGGTGATGCGTAGGTCAGTACAGGTCCTCACTGTGCCACTGGAGAAGCCAAGGTCCTCAGAAGAGCGAGTCATGTGGTGTCAAGGGAGAGAGGAAGCTGGGATTTGAATGCAGGCCTATTTGGGTCTGCTGCCCCACGGGGCATCTACTGGGCTGTGTGGGCCGGGAAGGTCATTCTGCCAGCTCAGCACTGGAGCCAGCCCAGAGGACAGACAGCCTGAGGCTTCCTTGTGTCCCTAGCAATGAATGTTAATTTCTCATTAATGAGGCTGTTCTCCTCTTCGCCCTCAGGATGGTTCTTCTGTTGGTGAACGCTGTCTATTATCAGGAGCCATGTTTGTGTCTTAGACTGTGGCTTAATGGCTGCCCCAGAGTCGGAGCAATTTAAAAGACTTGGCCTAAGATTAATTAGCCTCCCTCCCGGGTCTCCCGGGGTTCCACACTTCTTGAGGCCCAATCAAGGCTAATTTCCTGGCTCCCTGAAGCCAGGAGGCAGTAATTGTCCTCCTGTTCTGTATCCATCAAGGGTCAGTCGGTGCCTAACAGTAGAGACCGCTGGGCTATTTTAAGGAGCTGCGGAGGCCATGCTGGGAAAGCTTGCTGGCTCAGTCCTGTCTGTGTGGGACCCTGGCTCAGAACTGGGCCTCCAGGCAGTGCCCCGAAGGTAGAGGGGCGGCTCTGGCTTCCCAGGAGGATGCAGGCAGGAAAGGGGGATCAGGTGGGGCTCAGCCCCAGGCATGCATGGCCCAAGCTGGAGCCGGGACACAGGAAGCTGAAGCCACCTGCTAGACTGCTAGAGCCACACAGTACAGAAACACTGTCCTCTGGCCTGGCCCAGGTGGGACTTGGTGAAAAAACCTGTCCCCTCCACAGCTGTGCTCAGTGTAAAAATAGCACCTGAGCCTGTCTGGCTCCCTCCGCTCTTGTGCTGGGTGAGGCTGTCTGGTCGGCTGAACCTCAACACAGTCAGAAGGGCTCAGCTGTCATCCCAGTGATCAGGAGGCTAAAACAGGAGGATCACTACGAATCTGGTCTGCGTAGTAAGACCCCATAGACCCTGTGCTAAATACATTTTTAAAAAAAGAAAAAGAGAAAGGACTCAGGAATCGCAGTGTTTAATGCAAACAGGCCCTGTGGGTGGCAGAGGGTCCAGATCCCCACCTCTGGGCAGACTGTATCCTTCAGGAAGGAGGCCTCTGAGAAGTCTGGACAGAGCCAGGGCCCTGGGGCAGCGGGAAGAGACCAGACGTGGAGGAGCCCAGGGCCCAGGCATTGTGTGGGCAGTGCCAGGGCTGAAAGCATCTGCTGCCTCCTGCTGTGACCCTGATAAGGATGGGAGGGGATTTTCTGCAAACAGCTGCAGGGCCGGGCCGCAGGCACCCTCAGGCTGACAGCTTGAAGTC
>PVJA010029613.1:0-12185 GCA_004027025.1 Myocastor coypus
TTTTTTTTTTTTCTTTTTTTTTTTTCTGCCATTTTTACTCTTTAAAATAAAAATAGGCTGGGTGTGGTGGCGCATGTCTGTAATCCCAGCACTTGGGAGGCTGAGACAGGAGGATCGATGTGAGTTCGAGACCAGGCTGGGCTACAAAAGTGAGCTCATGGCCAGCCTGAACTGCATAGTGAGAACCTGTCTCAAAAAGACTAAATAAATAAATAAACATCAACAAAAAAAGAAAATAACACTCTGAACAATACAATGAAGACAACAATATACATTGTATTAATTATTGTGGCTGTCACTAACATGTTTTGAAACTATCTCATTTTTTGGAGGGGGGCAGTGGGACTGGAGTTCCATCTCACGGCCTTGCACTTGCTAGGCAGGCACTTACGCCACAGAACTATCTCCCCCAGCCCCTTTTATTTCTTATTAAAACTAATAAAAAATGAAAAAAAAATAAGAAAATATACCAGGCATGGTGGTGCACACCTGTAATCCCAGCACTTGGGAGGCTGAGGCAGGAGGACTGGTGTGAATTTGAGACCAGCCTGAGCTACAAAAAGTGAGCTCAAGGCCAACCTGAACTGCATAGTGAGACCCTATCTCAAAAAGACAAAAGATAAGTAAATTAAATAAAATAAAAATAAATCAATAGAACTATCTTTTTAAAAAACAAACAAACAAAAAAAACCCCAACCTTTTTCTTGGTACCAGGTATTGAACTCAGGACCCTGCACTTGCTATGCAAGTGTTTATTCTACTGAGCTATCTCCCTAGCCAAATAGTAGAACTATCTTATCTCCGAGAAGGTCTCCACCCAGAGAGATGCCTGCAGCTCCAGTCTTTACCTAGTTATCTGAGATTTGAGCCAGGAGTCCTTAGCTGTGGCCTTATCTCCTCGTTGGCTTCACCTGCCACTGTAGCCTTAGTTAGTGGGAACCAGTGCCCAGATGCTCACTTACTGTAAGTCCACTGTCCTCCAGACAAGGGCCCAGGTCACAGGCAGACTCACAGGTAAACAAGAAGCCAGTTGGCTAATGTTAAGTCTTGCTCAGAGCCCCTTCCTGTGGTCTCCATCATGACTCAGTTTTTACACATGGTTACTTCTAGGTCAAAATTTAAGTTTTTCTGCTCTGCCTTTGGCCCTTGAGTTTCACTGCCAATCTGCTGAAAGCAGAGGCAACAACCATGCCACAGTTTAAATGCTAGGCTGTCTTGAAATTTCCCCAGCTCTCCAGCTCACTCATTCATGAAGTCTCAAGACACGAGCAGATGATATGCAAATTTCTGCCAGAGAGACACATATGGCCTCTAGTCCAACGTCTCACTGAGCCCTTGCTGCCAACTAAAACCTCCATTGCTGCCCACATTTCTAGCAGCATTCTGGCCTTCTGAGCTCCAACCAGAATCAGCGGCCACCAGGCAGTTGCAGCACTCTAGGCTCTTAGCTAATGTCCCCACACTCTTTCACAAACAAGACCAAGAGGTTTCTAAACCACATGCTGAGGCGTAGTCTCAGCCATGGCCCCACTTCTTCTTTTTTTAAACCATATGTATGTATGTATGTATGTATGTATGTATGTATGCATACATGGATGTTATGGCCAGCTCAGCCTGCCCTGGGGGTGGAGTTGGTGCAGCATGTTGTGCTGGGAATTGAACTGAGGTCCTTGTAGTTGCCTAAGCTTGCCTAAGCAGGCACTTTAGACCACTGAGCTATCTCGCTGACTCCTGCTCCATTTCTCAGATACCAATTTTCTTTGTTAGTCAGCTTGTCATTTGCTGGATACAATATCTGATATTCATGATTTTCTTTTTTTGGTACTGATAGGTACTCTACGCAGCAGAAGGAAAAAAGGAAAGGGGCTTTATTTTCTTTGAGGACATGGAGAGAATGTGGGGAAGGATGAGGAATTCCCTTGATTGGAACAAAGGGAGGCTGAGGCTTTTATGGTCTTTTGCTGGGGGTGGAGTTTGGAGAGGATATTTAGATATACCTGAGGGAGCTGATTAGGGGCCTTAGGGGTCTTCCCTGAGGTGGTGGGAAGGGTGAAAGTAAATTATGTCCTGGGCTTAGTTGGAGAAGGAGGAGGTGGTCTTGGGAAGATGAGCTTTGACTGAAGGGCTTCAGCCATATTAGATGACCACTATGGTGATTTCAGCAATTCATGCTAGGACCAGAACCTATCATTTTTGTCTTTTGGTTGTTATGCAGCAGGGTGTTAATGTTTCTTAGGTTGCTTCCTGTTGAACACGGGTGTCATCTTGGGGGCAAGAAGGTTTCATGGGATGCTGGTTTATGCCTATGTAGAAGTTAGCGCCAGGTATCTCAGCTAGGGCCAGGAGTTTTTTATTAGTGAAGGCTCACAGACTGAGCTTCAAGACTGAAGAACCTTGAAAAAGTTTAAAAACACAGCATGCTGTGAGTACATGTCATCATGATTAAAGGACATAGGCTGGGAAGTAAGAGGGTCTATGATCTGAGTAGGCTATTTTGGGGCTTGGTGAGGTAGCTCCATGGCCCAAATGCCTGACTGGCAAGTGCAAGGTTATGAGTTCGAACCCCAGGCCTGCAAAAAAAAAAAAAAAAAAAAAAAAAAGTATGTTATTTTGTCATGAATGTTGAAAAGGAGGAGTATCAATCTTTAGTTTTTGGTATCAGTGTGAGGAAAGGGAAGTGAGGTCATCAGTAGGACGACACAACTGTATTGAGGAGCCTCATCGAAATATAGAATAAGGTAGAAGGATTTAGAGGGCTATATGTGAAAACAATGATAGAAGGAGCTTTTATGAACCTTAGGTGGATCTGCTGTATGAAGAGTCATTAGGGCTAGAATTATCCTATGTGTGATGAGCTCACTAGGTGATAGGACAAGTAGACTGTGACAGATGGTCTTAAAGTGAATGTTTTGTCTCTCATGTTAGTGTGGCAGCTGCCTTGTGTGTGTGTGGAGACATGGGGTCTATCTGTGAGCTGTGTTGTCTAGTTGTTTAGAAAGGTAGGCTACTGCCTGAAAAGATGTTCCCTTTTTATGTCTTAAAACACCCACTGTATTGTGACCCTGAGAGGTACTGTATAGGGTAAAAGGCTGAGTTGGGTTGGGTGAAGCGAGAGCTGAGGCCCTTAGGAGGGCCTGTTGTAGCTTGTGAATAGAAGAACGTATAGGAGTAGTGGGGTCAAGTGGCTCTAACAGACAACCTTTTGATGCCTTGTAGAGTAGCTGTGTTAGGGAAGCAAAGTTGGGAACCCAGAGGTGGAAGAAATTAGTCAAACCAGGGAAGGAGGGAATGTGTTGTTTTGTGATGGGCATCTGAAGGTCACAAAGAGCTTTGTGGTTAGCAGTGATCACTCAAGTAGTGGGAGTGAGGGTGAGTCTCTTGATGCTTGGGATTATCAGGTATTGGGGAATGTAGTGAAAGGCAATGGGATTTTTGAGGCACACTAGTATAGGAATGGCATGTGTGACACTAGTGGGACTGGAAGTGTCTTAGAGTATATGGTTGACAGCCCATGATTTACATGAGGCTTTGGGGGGACAACTAGATATAAACCATACAACAACTATCAGATTTGCTAATATGATTTTTTTTTGTCTCATTATGCAGTTCAGGCTGGCCTTGAGCTCACTTTTGTAGCCCAAGCTGGTCTTGAACTTGCACAGATCCTCCTGCCTCAGCCTTCCAAGTGCTAGGATTATAGGCCCACTAATATGATTTTAAAAACAACTCTTGGGGCCTGGCAGGATGACTCAGTGGTCTAAAGCGCCTGCTTAGGAAAGCTTGGGCGGCTGCAGGAACTGCAGTTCGATCCCCGGCATGACATGGTGTGCCAGCCCTGCCCTGAGCCATAAAAATAAACAAACAAACAAACAAACAAAAGTTCTGAAATAAAAACAACTCTTTATTCTGAGTTTTGGTGAATATGCAGTGTACCAGAAACTTTCATACATTAGTGGTAGATATGCAAAATCTGTACTACTAAGGGCTGGCCAGATAGCTCAGTAGATTAAAGCACCTGCTCAGGCAGAGGACAGGGACAGTTCATCCCATGCCAGCCCTGTCCCTGGGGCCACTCAGATGGCAATTGAGACTGGGTGTGGTGGCACTCATGTGTAATCCTAGTACTTGGAGACTGAAAACAAGAGGACACTACCAGTTGATTTGTGTAGTGAGACCCTGTAGATTCTATACTAAATTCATTTATAAAATTAAAAATACATGTACCACATGACCCAGCAAATCTATTTCTAAGTAAGTATCCATAAATGTTTAAAACAAATTTATAATTACCAAAAACTGGAAAAAATGTCTACCAGCTCTTGAAGGAAAAATCCTGTATGTGCATATACTACTTTTCAGCAACAAAAAATTAATACATACAACAATATGGTTAAATCCTGAGCTTTATGCTCTATGTATTTTGTTTGTTTGTTTGTTTTTTTGAGACAAGGTCTCACTACGCAGTTCAGGCTGGCCTTGAGCTCACTTTTGTAGTCCAGGCTGGTCTCAAACTCGCACCAATCCTCCTGCTTCAGCCTCCCAAGTGCTGGGATTACAGGCATGTGCCACATTGCCCGGCTCTATGCTCTATGTAATAAGAACAAAAAGCTAACATAATTTCATGATTAGCACTGTGAGGAGCCAGATGTTAGAGTACTTGTCTAGCCTCAGTGAGACCTTGGTTCCATTTCTAGCATCAGAAAAAAAAAATCTGAAAAAAAGCAACAGTTATGGAGTTCAGCTGCATGGTTTCCAGAGATGATGCTTAGAGGAGCAGAGTGAGAGAGGAAGCTGACTGTAGAAGAGGATGAGGGAACTTTTGGGTGAGATGGAAATGTTTCCCATCTTGGTTATGGTGTGACCATGTGGCTGGTCAAAGCTCACAGCGGTCGATTCTTTCCTCAGTGCCAAGAGCTATGCATGCTAGCCAATAAGGAATACCGTGAAGACTAAAGGGTAGCTTTTGTTAGCTGCAGTTACACCTCAGTAAATCTAACTTCAAAAGGCAAAAACTCAAGATATAGAGACAAGAGGTACATTTACAATCTTTAGTGTATTGCGTTTATTTTTGTCTTTTTGAGACAGGGGCTCATTATGCAATTCAGGGTGGCCTTGAGCTCACTTTGCAGTCCAGACTGGTCTCAGACTTCCAATGATCCTTCTGTCTTAGCCTCCCAAGTGATGGGATAACAGGCATGTGCCACCATACCCAGCCTGAAGGACATTCTAGAAAAAAGATAACAAGAACTCCATGAGCTCCAGCAGAATAAATCTACCAGGAGAAGTAAGCAATTAAATAGGAAAAAAAGGAAAATGACAACAGAAAAAATAGGATAAGGATAAATCAATACATATCAGTTATGAACATAAAAATATTGTTTGAATTCACCCATCAAAAGAGACAGATTTGCAACATGGACCAAGAAACAAGATTCAACAATATACTGCCTAAAAAAATTAAAAAGCAAATTCATCTCCTAGGGCCAGCAAGATAGCTCAGCAAAATAAAGTACCTGCTTAGGCAAGCTTACACAAGTGTAGAGACCTCAGTTTGATCTCGGGCACCACATGCTACAAGCTGATCTGGCCAGAGTCTGGGCATGGTGGTGCATGCCTGTAATTACAGCTCTGAGGAGGCTGAAAGCAGGAGGATCACCATGAGTTCAAGCTTCATAATGAGACCCTGTAACAACCAAATACATTAAAAAATTATCTCCTATTAACCTAGGCTTTACTAGGTCATACAGTAGTTCTGTCTTTGGGAATTAATGGATTTTGGTTGTTTTGGTACTTCTAGGTGTGAAAGGGATATGTGTGTACAGGAGATTGTGTACTTGTGAGCTCTGCTGGATTACTAAATATTTTTTACACAAACTAGTCCTCAGATACCTTTTAAGAATTCCTATAAAGTAGAAGTAGATTCTTTGAAGTTTTGGGGCCAGTGAGATAGCTCAGTGGTCTAAAGTGACTGCTTGGGCAAGTTTAGGTAACTGCAGGGACCGTGGTTCAATCGCTGGCACCATATGTTGTGCCAGCCCCAACTCCAGGGCAGGGTGAGCTGCCCATAATAAATAAAGTTTTTTTTTTTAAAGATTCTTTGAAGTTTTGATGACAGGAGTGATGGAGACATCTATTCTGGTCTGGCTGTGCCTTGCCTCTCCAGCTCTGGTGAGCTGGAAGCCTGATCCCCAGCATGGCAGCACGGAGTCCCAAGACTTCAGGCAGGGTACTGAATAAACCACAGCCCTTAGAAAAACCGCAGTGCCCACCCAGTGGAGTGAGGCTGCTTCCAGAGGTGGCTCCATATAACATCAAGTCCAACCCCATCCTGCCCTGGAGCTGCCTTTCATGAATTTCTGTGGAGATGTCACCCAGAATGAGAGCTTCACAGGAGGCCAAAAGAACCACCCAGTTTTGGACTTTGAGCCTCTAAACTTTGAGCTAAAAGACACTTTACACACGACCTGGCCTCAGGTAATCTCACTGCAGTCTCAAAATGGCCTCAAATATGGCTCTTATGTGAGAAGTGCTAAGAAGCCTAACACCAGTGTTCTTCTCAAGTGGTTTATGGAGCAGCTGGAGAGGACAGGGAGGTCTGCACAGTGCACACGCTGTGATCCCTGAAGCCTCTGAGGCCGGAGAGGGACCCAGATCAGCCCCGGAACTACAGTGAGACCCAGTCCCAACAGACAGGCAAAATGTTAAGGTATTTGCTAGCCGTGTATATTATGTGGTCAATCATTAGCTACACTGCTTCCAGATGACCGCAGTCTGTGGCCTACCTGTGTCTGGAAGCATGTGCTCGGCTTGTGTGTGTGCAGAGGTGACGTGGGTGTGCGTGTGCCTGAAGGAAACAGTTGCTCCTCACAGGAGGCCAAATGCTCAGGTTAGACAACTGATGAGTATTACTGGCAGGGTGTTTTTCTGTCGAATTGCCACTTCTACTATGGAAGACAAACGCATTTCCATTTCAAAATTTGTCAGCTTTATTAATGTTGGACAACAATTGGTATGTCATAAAAATGAAACAGATCTATAGTTTTGGGGCAAAGTTATAAAATTAAATGTGTAAAAAATAAAATTAAATGTGTAGGTAATCTCTTTATATATTGCTATAAAGTATTTTTTCAAAGAGAGATATGCAAAGAAGCTATGGTTGTAGGAGCTGAATTAGAAATATTATAGGCAGTCAGACAGGGCCAGGCCCTCAAGGACAACATGGAAGACAAGGTGACTTTACAACTAGAGACAGACACTCCTCCACCGTGGGCCAGATCTCAAGACAAGAATAAATAAAAGCAACTACATAGTTAAGAGTGGGCATCAGGGATTTAAAATGTTAAATAAGTATCAATCACCTTGAAAGAGCCTGGAAAGTCACGAGCCCAAGGCCAATAGGTGGTATTCTTGCCTGCTCGCTACATGACTTGCCTTCCCATTGGATTCCAATTTTAATATATTTTACATGAGCAATGGTGCTTGTAATCTCATTTGTTGACCGCAGTTTTGTCCCACCTCATGCTCACCTAAGCGAGTTCTCCACAACCTTAGACCCGCCTCACCACGTGGTCTTCCTCTATAAAAGTCCCTGGAAGAGACAGCTTCCCAGGGGGACCACCCACTTGGGACCCCCCTCTTGATCCTCTCTCAGGCAGGAGTTTTCTTTCCTTCAATAAATCTATTCTGCTTATAACCTCCATTTGTTCCTAAAATTCATTCTTCAGTTTTAGAGAACACGCACTCATCCCAGGTACTTTCCAGGTTGGTAGGTCAGTTTTCCCTGTATCATTTGGAGGTTCCCTATTGGAAGTCATCCACCCCAGATCAGTTTTTTCTTCTTGCATCACTATTACCTACATGAGATATGTATTTAAAGACTTTTTTCATCCTGGATGCCAGAAATATTGAAGAGCAGATATATTTAACCATTAAAAAAAAAAAAAAGAACAAGACAGGCAAGACAGTAGCAAGACTGACATCTGAATAGGCTGTGGAAAGCAGTAAGGTCCTGCAGACAAAGCTTTTCCTTTTGGCGTGGGTTATAGTACTTGAAGATTGCATAACCAATTTGAAAACAGCGATCAGTCAATTTTGTCCAGTTTTTATGAGTTTAAGATAACTTGTAGGAAGAAGCCCTACGTGATGGTACATGCCTATAATTTCAGCATTTGGGAGGCTGAGGCAGGAGGAGGATCAGTGTGAGTGCGAGAACAGCCTGGGCTACAAAAGTGAGCTCAAGGCCAGCCTGAAACGCATAGGGCGAACCTGTCTCAAATAGGTTAAAAAAAAAAAAAAAAAAAAAAGGATAACCTGTAGGAGCCTGACAGATGGCTCAGCAGTCTAAGGCGCCTGCTTAGGAAAGCAGGGCAGAACGGACTGGTCATAATAATAATTTTTAAAAAAAGAGTAACTTGTAAAAATTTTAAGGTCAGATGCATAGTACAGATCTTAACTGCTGACTAGATGAAGGAAGTATGTTTCTGCACAGAGAGCAGTCATCAGGTCGGAGCCTCAAAGCTGCGTCCCCCACCTAGCGCCTGCTCCGCCCACTGGGTTCACCTGCACCCTGGCGCTCTGCGGGTCACCACGGGCCCGCAGTAGCAGTCTGGCAGTGTTCTTCTCACTTTGCCCTGACAATGGGCTCTGGACGCCACGCAGGCGCCCCATGTCGCCAGATTCCAGCTGCTTCCCGCCCGCGCCTCGAGGTGGAAGCTCACGGGACCAGGCCACACGCGGGGCACGCTGGGAACCCAGGAGCCTCTCTGGGTTACGAGAGCATGCGCGGGGCACGCTGGGAGCCGGGGACCGGCCCCCAGGTCGAGCGTATGCGCAGGGCACGCTGGGAGCCGGGGAGCGAGCGGATGCGCGGGACACGCTAGGAGCGGAGGAACCCTGGTTGGGAGTGTGCGCAGAGCACGCTGGGAGCCAGACCTTCAAGCTGACCAGGAAGGACTGACGCGGTCCTTCCGCGAGCTTCCTTAGCAACCGAGCGGCTTTGTGCAGCAACTGGCCGTTGTCCGCGGCAGGGCAGCGATGCCGCTGCAGCTCAGGGATTACAGCTGGCAGCAGACACCCACTACAGTCTTCCTCTCTCTGCCCTTGCGCGGCGTCTGTGCTAGAGACGCGGATGTGTTCTGCACGGAGAATTATGTGAAGGTAGGAGCTGAGTCTCCGTCCGAGGGGCGCGCTCCCAGGAGTCCACTGCGTCCAGGCCTTGCAGATGATCGGCTTTACGTTTTAATTCGACTTTGAAACACGAGTTCCGGCGAGGTGGCCTCGACAGTCGAACAGATAGAGAAAACGTGTTACTGATACGTGATGGGATGTTGTCCGGCTATAAAGAAACAAACATAAATTCAGGCCATTTCGTAAGAAAGTGGATGCACCTTGCAAATGTGAGGTTAAGGGAAATAAGACACACAAGCTTAAATCCATATGATTTTTCTCGTTTCTGTTATCCATAGTACAAATAAAGACCAAATAAAAGACTGGTAAAAGGAAACAGAGAGGTAGATCTCTGCACACGATGAGGGGGCCAAGAGACCCTAGCAGTGGCAGGGGATGGGGTGTAAAAGCATTTCAGATGTTAGTTTACCACTTACCTATAATGAATGCAGTCAATCAGTGTATGTCGCAAGCATGAATTTGAAAAAATGGGAAAATGGAATCTAAGACGGAGGGCGAGTGGGTGGGTGGAGTAAGGGAAATAAAAAGAATAAAGATATGTTAAGCACACATGGCCGCGGCCTAATGTGAACATAGGAGCGTGTACTGCAAATGTGTATTTTAGAAACTATGAGATCAGAAAACAAAACCAAATGAATTCAAAATGCCCATGATCCCAGAACTTGGGGGTTGAGGCAGGAGAATTTTAAGTTTAAAGCTTGTCTGGGCTACATGGTAAGGTACTCTTAGTTGTCCTGTGTCAAAAAAGTAAAAATAAAAAAACCCGGATATGGGAATGTGGTGACCTGTGCTTGTAATTCCAGCGCTGTGGAGGCTGAGGCAGGAAGTTGTCTTTTTTTTTTTTTTTTTTTGTGGTACCAGGGATGGAACTCAGGACCTTATACTTCCCAAGCAGGCATTTATGCCACTAAACTATATCCCTGACCCTAGGAGGATTGTTGTCAGTAGACCAGCCTGGGCTACAAAGTGAGCTCAAGGCCAGCCTGAACTGCAGAGCCCTGTCTCTAAAAAAGCAAAAAAAAAAAAAAAAAAGAGTCATCTCGGAAAGCCCGCTCTCAGGTTTCACCTGACAGTGCCAAGCTGGAGGAGAAAGGGGCAAGGGAACAGAGCCTTGGTGTGGGGATTCAGCCTACTCAGTAAGCAGCTCCTTCAAAAGCACATGGAGTTGATAAAAACAAGCATTTACCCAAGGAGGCTTTTGGTGAGCTCAGAGGTTCTCCGAGTCCCTCTTCTGTCCTAACTTCAGTGTGTCTTCAGGCAATACAAAGAGGAGCATCTGGGCTGGGCCTATTTAGGCAAGCACAGGAAGTATTAGATCCCCAACACCACCTGCTGCACCCGAACTGCCTCCAGGCCCAGTGAGCCACTGGGCTTGGTGGTGCATGTGTAGTCCCAGCCCTGGAGAGGCTGGGACAGGAGGGTTACTCCAAGTCCAGTCTGCAGTTAGGCCCTATACCAAATACATAAAAATGAATAAAAACAGAGCAGAAATATTTGGAGATTATTGTAAGGCTCATGGCTTGGTCCACGCTGTGTCCATGCTTGAAGAGGAAATGCAGTCTGTCCAGTATTATCACAGATCATTGGGCGAGAATCAAATATACAAGCTGAAAGCGAGAACAAAGAATAGCAGAATTTGGGAGTGGAAAGATCCTGTTGTCCTTGACACGTGGTCCAAGTTATGCCATCAGAAAGATGTCCAAGGACTTGTGTAAGAATCACGGCTTGCTTTTGGGGCCAGGGAGATAGCTCTGTGGCACATGTGCCTGCCTGGCAAGTGCAAGGTAGTGAGTTTGAACCCTGATTCAGAAAAAAAAAAAAAGAGAAAAACTATTAAGCTTCTAGGGGGACTGGCGAGATAGCTCAGCGGCTTAAAGTGCCTGCTTAGGCAAGCTTAAGCAAACACAGGGACTGTGGTTTGATCCTCAGCACCACATGTTGCTCCAGGCCCACCCCCAAGGCAGGCTGGGCCAACCATAATATAAATAAGGTTTAAAAAAAAAAAAATGAGCTTCCTCGGGTGGGGGTTGAGGAGGTAGCTTGGGATCCTCTGCTGTCATTCTCTGTCCCAGTGTCATTCTCTGACCCAGTGCCAGATGGTATGCTATCTGTAACAAAGTACTGCAAAACACCTAATTTCTTTGTATGTATTTTTGTGTATAATTTTAATTAAATAAATTGTATGTAATTAAGAAATGATACATACTTTTATTACAGCAAATGTCAAATATAAAAAGTTAACGTGGATAAATTCAGGTAACTCCTTATTCAGTATGAACAAATTAATATCAAAATAAAAACTGAGTGGGACCAGGGAGATAGCTTAGGGGCGCATGTGCCTGCCTGGCAAGTGCTAGGTCCTGAGTTTGATCCCTGGTTCCACAAAAAAAAAAAAAGAAAAAGAAAAAGAAATCACTAAATAAAAACTGAAAGGGCTGGACAGATAACTCAGCAGATTAAAGTGCCTGCTTAGGCAGATTCAGGGACCAGGGTTCAATCCCGGGTGTGCAGGACCAGCCCAGAGCTGGCAAGCTGAGACAGTGATCCGGACTGGGTGTGGTGTGCCTGTAATTCCTGCTCTTGGGAGGCTGAAAACAGGAGGATCACTACGAGTCTGATCTATACAGTGGGACACACACACACACACCAGCCAGGCAGAAAAAACCCTGATGTGATGGTGGACCCTTGAAGTTACAGCACTCTGAGAGGCTGAGGCAGGGGGATGGGAATTGGAGTCAAGTCTGAACAACTTAGTGACCTTGTGAGAATGTCCCCCCCAAAAAAGTTTGGGGGTGTAGCTCAGTGTGAAGGTCCTGAGTTCAATGTCCAGTACTACAAACTTAAATAAATAAATAATAGAAAAGAAAAAAAAAAGGAGTTCCATGTAGAATATATCACATCTGTACACAAATGTTATAAGATCAGAGTTTACTTTTATCCAAAGCCTACTTATGTGTGGCTTTTTTTTTTTTTAGCCCAGGCTGCCTTGAACTCAAGGA
>PVJA010029613.1:12285-26579 GCA_004027025.1 Myocastor coypus
GCAGGGCTGGCGCAGCATGTGATGCCAGGGATAGAACTGCAGTCCCTGAAGCCACCCAAGCTTTCCTAAGCAGGCGCTTTAGGCCACTGAGCCATCCTGCCGGGCCCCTTCCTTCTTTCCTTCTACTCCCTCTCCTGTCTCCCCCTCTCTCCCCCTCTCTCTCTCCCTCCCTACTTCCCTGTTCCCCTCTCCCTCTACCTCTGTCTTCTGTAGCCCAGGCTAACCTCAAACTCACAGTGATCTTCCTACCTCAGCCTCCCAAGCACTGAGGTCACAGGTGTGTGCCACTGTGCCCAGGTGCACATTTCTTTTAGCAGCTATGTCTTTAATAGGTGTGATGAATGAACTGCTTTGTTTCTCCTGAACAGGTCAATTTCCCCCCATATCTCTTTGAGCTGTTTCTCTACGCTCCCATAGATGATGGGAGCAGTAAGGCAAAGATTGGAAATGATGCTGTTGTCTTCACCTTATATAAAAAAGAAGCAGTCATGTGGGAGACGCTCTCTAAGTCAGGTGGTAGGTATTGTTGTTGTTTTTTTAAAATCAAACTATGTTAAAAAATAAAATGTGTTCAAATTAAAATATGTGTTTGAGAGTGTCACAGGGAAAAGTGAACCCAAACAGAGGGGTGAGATTTGAAGGTTCGTGTGGACCCTCTTAGCATGGGAAGGTGAGGGTGGGTGTGTAGGCCCCCTGGACAGTTGGGGTTAGGGAAGACAGAACAGGACAGTGAGTGCTTGTATTGGAGTTTGCTGGGCTGTGGGCCAGACTTCCAGTCTCTTGTCCTGTGCTGAGAACAAGTACTACTAGGGTGAAGACAGCCCGTCTAGTCCCTGTAGCTCAGGAGGCTGAGGCAGGAGGATCATCTGAGCCCAGGCATGGGGGCAGCCTGGGGAACAGAACAGAGAAGTCAGTGGTTCCTGGAAGTGCAGCAGCAAGCAGAAACACCGAAACAACACCCTGGATTTGGTGGCAGGTTTATTTTATGTCCTCAGGGCCAATAGAGATTCAGTCAGTCACCACAGTAGCAGACCCTGCTCTTTGGTACTGGAAGCCTCATATTTGCAAGTAAGAAAAAGAAAAAATATATATGTTTGTAAGCAAGAAGTACAGAAGCAGAGTATTTGGCAGTTATTGGTTGGCTACATCTAAACACGTCTTTTTTTTTTTTTTTTTTTTTGCTTTTTTGCTTTTTTAAACAAAATGTGTTTGGTACAGGGTCTCACTATATAGCTCAGACTTGTAGTGACCTTCTGTTTCAACCCCCTCCTCCCAGTGCTGGGATTGCAGGTGTGTGCCACCATGCCTGGTCCCTCAGGCTGGCTCAGTGGGCCCAGGCGCAGGGCCAATTGCCTGGAGAGCCGAGGATCCAACCCGTCCCCTGCACTTGCCTAAGCAGGCACTTAAGTTCTTTATTACTGATTGGCCTAAAGGAAACTACATCATATATGTTGCAAGTATACAGATTCAAACTCCAGGAAGGCTGGGCATTATGGGCAAGGGCAACAAGTGCTTGAGATCATCTATGGGCTGGGGTGTGGTAGGCTAGACAAAGGAAGTACATACTCGAGGTTGGTGGAGGACCGGAAGATGAATCTGTTCAGGTGAGCGGATAGTTGCAGACCGTTTAACTCTTCAAAGTTAACCCTACTTTCCTCTTCAGCGGGAGGAAACGTGTGACAGCTGAGGGTGGTGGGTGTGCTCAAGGGTCCAGGTCCAGGCAGCTTAGAGGGGCTAAGAGAAGGCCTATGCTTGCCGCTGCTGCTTTCTGCCCACAGCACTTGGTTCACAAAGCAGGGACTTCCCAGCAGCTTGTCCCAAACTCCTTCCCTGCAGCACCTGTCTTAGGTGAGTGGCTCTTGGGTAGCCACTTGCATAATCTGGGGCAGCACAGGAGTATGCACAGAGCGTGGCTGTGGCTCTGTGGGGCGGCTGAGGTAACTGCTCTGCCGGAGGGCCTGCTGTGTACAGGAAGCCACAGTCTGTGCCGGCCACAACTCATCCCTCCCCACCACCCTCCTCCTGCCTCCACTGCTCCCAAACCCTCCAGGTTTTTCCACCTGCTTCCCTTTGCCCAATACTAGATCTTCTCCCACGGGGTCCGCTACTTCCTTCCCTTATGTAGTGGATCACAGGCTGCAGTTCGAGCTACAGTGAATCCAGACACTTCTAGCTCTGGGAGGCTGAGGCAGGAGGCTGACAAATTTGAGTCCAGCCCTGGCAGCTCAATGACTTAGTGAGACCCTGCCTCAAAAGCAGAAGAGGGGAGAGGCTGTGGCACAGCACAGAGGCTCAGTATGTAATGTGCTCCAGTTCTTCCTGGAGTGACATGTTCCTCTCCACATGCACAAGTTTGCACACTGTTTAGCCCTGGGGAGTGAGCTCAAGGCTTTTTCATGGAACTATCTACCCATTACTTTTTAAATTACACTGTTTTAGTTTGATACAGGGTATCACTAAGTTCCTAAATTGTCTAGGCTGGGCCCAAACTTGCGATCTTCCTGCCTCGGCTTCCCTGAACGTGCCACCACCTGCAGCACCATGTTATGATTTTTTTTTTTTTCTTGTTTCAGAACTTTTGTTTGTTTATTCATTTATTTTTATGGCCAGTCAGCCTGCCCTGAGGGCAGGGCTGGCTCAGCATGTGGTGCTGGGGATCAAACTGTGGTCCCTGAAGCCGCCCAAGCCTTCCTAAGCAGGAGCTTTAGACCACTGAGCCATCCTGCCAGGCCCCACCATGTTATGTTTTGACCAGGCCGTCCAGGTGAGCTTCACTGGTCTTCTTGTGGGAGGCCTGGTAAGGATGACTTTTATGATAAACTTACCAGCAGAGAGCCTTCACTACTTGACAGAGGAGGGCAAATGTGCTCTCACCCCCTCACCTCTCATCCTTTTTTTCCTCCTATTTCCCCCTTCCCTGTGGCTCCCTGCCAGCCCATTCCCTCCTCTTCATTGTGATTATGGTCATTGTTTATCATTCAGTGTTATCTTTTTGGCCAGTTCCATTCTAGAACTGTGTTTTCACCTTTTATGAAAGTACATCAAAAGAGCTCTCATCCTAGCCCCCATGGTAAGCAGTTGTCTCCTAAGTCACACTAGTTTAACACAATTCCTTGTATTATAGTTGATAAAGAGATGATGCAGAGAATAAGAGAAAAATCTATTTTACAAGCACAAGAGAGAGCACGGGAGGCTAAAGAAGCAAAAGCTACAGCAAGACGGGAAGATCAAAGATACACGTTAAATGTCATGCTGAAGGTACGTGCAGGCTGTTGGAAGGCCTTCTATGGGGATGCTAGGAAGAGGTGGGAGACAGCTCTAGCCACGTAGTACTGCGTGTCTGGCTGTAGGATTTGCCACTGTGTTACAGGCTGTTTACTGCCTGACTATAGGAAATCTGTAGGAAAGTCAGGTGTAAAAGCTGGGCAGTAAGCCAGGCATGGTGTTAAGCACTTGGACTCCTGGCAACCCTGAATGCTGAGGCAGGAAGATCACTTGAGCCTGGACAGCCTGGTCAGTGTAATGGGCACCCACCTCATAAAGTTACTATGGTGTATTGTGTTTCTTCTTAATCTTAACATAACAGACATAATGGTTTAAAGCGAAAAATAAACATGAAGCACTAGTATCTTTTTAACTGGTTGAGACTTTCAGGTGAGGGATTTAATCAGCAATATATCTTTCAAATATAATTCATGTGCCATACAATTGACCCATTGGAATATATATATCTGTTCAGAAGAAGAAAAGCAGAGTTATTCATTGCACAAATTAAAGATGCAGCCATTAAAAGAAATATGTGCCGGGGGAAAAAAAAAAAAAAGGAAGAAATCAAAGTTGGGCATGGTGGTGCACGCCTGTAATCTGAGCACTTGCGAGGCTGAGGCAGGAGGATCAGTGCAAGTTCGAGACCAGCCCAGACTACAGAAGTGAGCTCAAGGCCAGCCTGAACTGCACAGTGAGACCTTGTTGCAAAAAGACACAGAAAAAGAAAAATAATATGTGCCTGGGCATGACCGCACACACCTGTGATCCCAGCACATGGGAGGAAGGCTGAGACAGGAGGATCACCTAAGTTTGAGACCAGCCTGGGCTACACAAGAGACTACTAGGCCAGCCTGAACTTCATGGAGAGACCGGTCTCAGTGTTGTGCAGACTTCATCACAGTCAGCTTTAGGTCATTTTCATCACCCTAAGAGAAACGCAGCACCCTTGGGAGTCAGTGCCTGCCTCCTGGATGCCTGCGCCCAGGCGAGTGCTGGCCCATCACCTTCCCTATCTGAAACCAACGGTTCCCAGTTCCTGAGGTTCTCCACTGCTTGTATCTCCTGTGCTGACTGTGAAGCAGAGCTTGTGTGCCACTCCTGCTCCCACACTCAGGAGCTGGACTTGTGGCCTCCTGGCCGAGCAAGATGTTCGTCTTTTCTTGATTTTGTTATCATGACTATCAACATTTTGATTTTCATTATTTTCCTGAAAGAAATTTTTAAGAAGCAAGATAATATAAAATATATGGTAACAGGTAAACAATTGGTTTTTTTTTTTTATTAGTAACCTAATTTATTTTTTTATTTTATTTTATTTTTTCTTGTTTCAGAATCTTTGTTTATTCACTCATTTTTATGGCCAGCTCAGTCTGCCCTGAGGGCAGGACTGGCACAGCATGTGGTGCCGGGGATGGAACCTCAGTCTCTGTGCACTTGCCTAAGCTTGCTTAAGCAGTTGCTTTAGACCACTGAGCCATCCTGCTGGGCCGGTAAACAATTCTTGAGCTAAAGAAATAGTTAAGATAGTGGCGTATGCACATCTGCTGTATTGCTAAGTACAACTTCAGATTGAGTGGAAGGCAGCAGCACTTGCCGTCTTGTGAAGCTATTCACCAGCTGATGAATGCGTGAATGCCCAACCTTGGTGTTTGCTGAGCAGGCTTAGGGACAATAATGGATAAAACATGATGGAGAGAATTGTCGCTAGGGCACAGAGACCACAAACGCTCATCTGTCCCTTACTCATGTTGACAGCTGGGACTTCTTCCTGATTGTAGCCATTGCCAAGTAAATATATATGCTGAGATATTTATTTATTGTCTTTTTGAGGCAGGGTCTCACTTGAGGCTGGCTTTGAGCTCACTTTGTAGCCCAGGCTGATTTTGAACTCTCAACGATCCTCCTGCCTCAGCTTCCCCAGTGCTGGGATTACAAGAGTGTACCACCATGCCTGGCATGCTGAGATTATTTATTTATTTATTTATTTACTTACTTACTTACTTATTTCTGGCTGGCTCAGCCCACCCTAGGGACAGGGTGGGTGCAGCATGTGGTACTGGGGATGGAACCTCAGTCCCTGTGCACTTGCCTAAGATTGCCTAAGCAGGTGCTTTAAGACTGCTGAGCTATCTTGCCAGCCTATGCTGAGGTATTTATTTTTTATTTTTAAAATTTGTTTATTTATTTATTTTTATCTTTTTGAGACAGGGTCTTGCTATGCAATTCAGGCTGGCCTTGAGCTCACTTTTGTAGCTCAGGCTGGTCTCAAACTCGCACTGATCCTCCTGCCTCAGCCTCCCAAGTGCTGGGATTACAGGCATGTGCCACCATGCCTGGCTATGCTGAGGTATTTAAATGAATTAATTTGAGTAGCTTTTTCTAATACCATGTACTCAGGAAAATTCCCTTATAGTGGGTGCTTGTGTTACTGTAAGGCCTTGTTATCTAAGGGGTGTGATTTTGAGCCACAGTAAACCTCTTCTCTTGTGGGCATCAGCTGCTGTGGCCAGCAATGAGGAAAATGACTAAGACAGCTTTCTGTTGAACGAGAGGAAGTAGCCCTCTGCTTTTAGCTTGTAACTTCCTAAGCTCTTTTCTGTCCCCTCTCTCTATAACACTTGAGATTAAACCTATGCATGCTCTACCACACCCTCAGTATTTGGAGACAGGGTCTAAGTTGCCTATGCTGGACCCAGACTTGAATCCTCCTGCCTCAGCCTCCAGACTCGCTGGGGTCATGGGCTCACCTCACCCCATGCAGCCATCACTTCCCTCTTGTCAGCATATTAAATGCTTGTTCATTGCCATATGCAGGACCTTCCCCACCTATCTTGTTGGCAGCTCATGGTGCTTCTCTGAATTTAGAACATGTAGTGATTATCATCTTTCATACCTAGGTAGTAGAAATCCCCTGCCTCAGCCAAGCCAGTTTACTTCCGTCTGTTATTTACCCAGGCAACAGTTTCTGTTCCAGTTCCAGTTGCTCTTATCTCTTAGCAATTGGGATGCACAACTGAGCACTGTGGTATACATTAAATAAGACAATCCCCAATGGACAAGCTCTTCTGCCTCTGTATCTCCTGCTTGCTTATCCTGTAAAAGCCCAAGACCATCAGAGATTGGGGCTTGATATTTTGGAATGATCCTGATTTGTGCTTGTCAATGTAAAATAAATCTGCTTCCAAATCCTGGGTAGCGCTTTGGTGTTTCTGCTTGCTGTCACTTAGTTTAAGCCTCATGTGGGTACATTAGTTTGATTTTAACAAACTACCTGAAGCTATTTGGCCAGTGCTTGGGCTGAGTGCAGTGGGCCTTGGGAAGGGGCTGTGGTGGGCAGCATAGCAGAAGCCACTTGTGGGAGCAGAGGTCCCACTGAGATGGGAAGCCAGGGATTCTGGGGTCCCAGCCAAACCATCTCCTGTCCTTCTGAAGGTAGTGCCCTAATGACTCCCCATGAGAGCATGCCGGTGTCTGCTCAGCACTGGGGTGGACCTTAGCCTCTTCACACCAAGCTCCCACCCCAGCCTTTTAAAATTTATTTTTACTTTTTAAGACAGGTTCTTCCTAAATTGCTAAACTGCTCTGGCTGAGTTGAACTTTAGATCCTCCTGCCTCAGCCTCCTAGAGTGCTGAGATTATGGGTGTGCACCAGGATGCCTGGGCTAGGCCATACCTTGTAGGCCTACATCACAGCCTAGGGACTGAGCCTCTGACACAGGGCCCATGGGGACAAGCCACACTTATACCATAGCAGTTACTCAGGGACTACAGAGGGCACCATTCAATAATATCCTGTGAGCTGGGCATGGTGGTTCACACTTGTAATCCTGGCACTCAGGAGGCTGAGGCAGGAGAATTATTGTGAGTTTGAGATTGGTCTGGGCTACAGAGTGAGTTCACAGCCAGCCTGGACTACAGGGTGAGACCCTGTCTCAAAATAACAGCAAAATCCTGTGAAATTTAAAGTTAGTGTCTCCCAGTTCAATTGGAAAAAAGTCTTCCTGAAGAGTAGTTTGGATGCTGGGCGTGGTGGCACATGTCTGTAATCCCAGCGCTTGGGAGGCTGAGGCAAGAGGATCAGTGTGAGTTCGAGACCAGCCTGGGCTACAAAAGTGAGCTCAAGGCCAGTCTGAACTGCATAGTGAGGCCCTAACTCAAAAAGACAAAAAAAAAAAAAAAAAAAGTAATTTGGATTAAGAGGCAGGGTTGGAGTGGTGTCTCATGCTATATTGCAAGCTGGCCTCGGTGCTGAATTACAGGCATGTGCTACCATGCCTGGCCCAGAAGAGGAATGTGAGGGGCTGTTAAGAGTACTAGGCTGTGATGGGGCCAGGATGCAGCTCAGCAGTAGATGGTGAGGAGTGAGTTCGATTCCCAGTACCAAAGAAATGCCAGGCTGTGCAGAGGAAGTAGCAAGCCTAAGCTGGGTATTACAGACCACCTCGGTGCAGGTTTCATGCCTCTGTTTTCCATATCCTACTGTAATGCAACCTCCGGCACCTGGCTCCAGGGTTCTGGTTCTAGAATCATTCCTGATGTGTTACTCAATGTAAGCTGGAGAGTGATCCATGTCTGTGATCCCCAGTACTCAGAAGACTGAAGTAGGAGGGTCCCACAAAGTTGAGCCCAGCTGGGGCAATTTAGTGGGACCCTACTCAAAAAGACACAAGGCACCTGGGGATGTATCTTGGTAGTAGGACACTGCCCAGCACGAGTCAAAGAGTAAAATTTAAGCTTCTGTGGTCAGTTGCAGCCCAGCGAGTTGTGGCTGATGGTGGCAGTGTTGGGCAGCACAGGACATGGGGTCACTGGAGGGAACCCCTTGTCACAGCAAGGCCCACGCAGTTGGTGGGGTGTTCCTGCTCAAGACAGTGCCTTCCAGCCCATGGTGCATGGCTTTCCCTGGGTCAGTGCTGACCGCCAGAGCACACACGGTGGCAGCAGGGCTGGAGCGCAGCTCTCTCCACTAGAGATCGCCAGCCTTATCTTCCCCACACCTACTCTGCATCTCCTGAGGTGGGGCTGGCATGACTGCAGCCCCACGCCAGGTAGCCCTGAGCTAGAGGCAGGCAGGCAGACAGACATGTGCATGTGATCTCAGGGTCAAGATGCAAAGCTTTGGAAAAGGGAGCCTGAGAGTCAGAAATTCCCTCTTCACCAAGCTCTTAGGTGTCCTAACCTTGTGCCCACTCCCCCTTTGGACCTCAGTAAAGTGAGGCTAGAGGAAGTGGTACCCAAGATCTATCAGTGGTTAATGATAGGCTTGGGACTAACCCCTGTGTGCCATGACCCTGAAGTCAGGACACCCTGTTAATGCATGTACCTTCCCCCTTTAATTAATTAATGATCTTTGGTACTGTGCATTGAACCTAGGTCTTCATACATACCAAAAAAAGCACTGACAATGCCCTACCACTGAGCTACACACTGCTATTTTAGGTTCCAAAGCAAGGTCTCCCTAAATTGCCTGAGCTGGCCTGAACTTGTTCCTCCTGCCACAGATTTCCCAGGAGCAAGAAGTGCAAGTGTGCGCCACTATACATCGTCACTTTTTTTTTTTTCCTGGCAGTGGGAGCTGAACCTGATCCCTTTGTACTGAGCTACATCACCAGGCTTTTTTCTGGCCAGAGTTGCAAAGTTGCTTGAGATGGTCTTGAACTTGTGATCCTTCTGCTTCAGGCTCCCTGAGTCCTATTAATTATAGGCATGTGGCACCACACCTAGCTCACTTTAACTCTTTATTCCTGATCATTGCTACAGATGTGATGGCAAGCTTTTAGATGTTTTTAGCACCAGGGAGGCTGAGGTAGGAGGATCACAAGTTTGAGGCCAGCCAGTGCCACACTGAGTTCAAGCCTTCAAGCTCAGCATGGACTACACAGTGGGATCCTGTCCTGTCTCATAAAAAGTTAGAGTTAACAATATTTAACTACTATACTAGATACATTTTCTCTCTCTCTCTCTCTCTCTCTCTTTCTTTCTCTGGTACTAGGCATATGTTATGGCTGTGTCTAGATGTCTCCTGAATCCTCAAGAGGCTGGAGAGATAGGTCAGTGGCATAAGTGCCTGCCTAGCAAGTCTAAGGTTCTGAGTTCTATCCCCGGTACAAAAAAAAAGGAAGGAAGGGAGGAAGAAGGAAGGAAGGAAGGAAGGAAGGAAGGAAGGAAGGAAGGAAGGGAGAAAGAAAAGAAAGAACTCTAGAACCAGAGTCTTGTGCAGTTCTAGGTGGGGGTTTTTCAAAGCTAGCTGGTTCTAGTGTGTGAAGCTGGGTTTGACTTGTGCAGCTCTAGGCCAGAGGGCACTAGAATTAAAGGTGTGAGTGCTCCCGAGTAGCCTGGATGAGCCATAAGGGGCACAGAGGCGCTGCTCAGGCCCCTTGCTTGTGCTTTGCTGCCTTCATCCCTCCATGAACGGCTGCCCTCGCCACTCCGCCCTGCCTTGGAGCCAGCTGCTAATGGACTGAAACCTCTACAACTATGAGCTAAGTAAACCTCTCCACCCATTTACTTTGGCTGCCAGGTATCAGATATTTTGTGTCAACAAAGGAAAAAGAAGTAAGACTGTGCTGGACCCAGAGCCTTGTGTATCCAAAGCAAATGCTCTGCCAGGTTCCTTCTTTAAAGAAATGTTGCTGTTTATATGTTTCAAATAATTTGGTCATTGTGATTTTTACAGATTGAAGAAGAAGAGAGGAAAAAAATTGAAGATCTGAAGGAAAATGAGCGGAAAAAAGTAACTAAAGAACTGGAAGCCTGGAAGAAATGTCAGAGAAATGCGGGGGAACAGAAGGGAGCTCAGGGAAAAGGGAAAGGAGGAGGTCAAGGAAAGCCCTTTGAGGAAAGAAGGAAGTTGAAACATCAGAGACTTGCTGGAAGTTTGACATCTAGACACAGTGCTGCAAAAGGTACGACGACGAAGTTGGTGTTTTCTGGAAAAATGAAGCCATACACACGCTCGCTTTCTGTCTCCGGGAGTCTGTCTGTACACTGCTCACTGTTCTGGTCTGCTGAGCTTGGAAATGCAGTGCAGAGGCTAGGATGACACTTACATCTGTCTTCTTGTAGGGAGTACTGAGCTTTTCCGTTACAACGACAAGGATCAGTGCCGTCTTCACATGTGCATATGTGTGTGTATATGTGAGTGTGTGTGTGCTTGTGTCTGAATGTGCTTGTATGATTTGTGTCTACATGTGCCCCAAAGCTTCATTCTGCCATGGGGCAGAGGGTTCTCAGAGGTGGCTGAATCTAGTGTGCAGTGCTGGGATTAAGGGTGTGGATCAGCTCACTGAGTGACTGGTCAGACCATCTCAAGCATCTTTGTGGGACTCTGACCAGAAAAAGCCTGGTGATGTAGCTCAGTACAAAGGGGCCGGGTCAGTTTCCATTACCAGAAAAAAAAAAAAAAGCCTTTAGATGTTGGCAGCACCAGGGAGGTTGAGGCAGGGGGATCACAAGTTTGAGGCCAGCCAGGGCCACACTGAATTCAAGCCTGGCATGGACTACACAGTGAGATATTATCACATAAAAAGTTAGATGTAACAATATTCAACTATTATAATAGATGCATCTCTCTCTCTCTCTCTCTCTCTCTCTCTATCTCTCTCTCTGCCTCCTTCCCTCCCTCCCTCCCTCTCTCTCTTTCTCTCTTGTACTAGGCATCTGTTATGCCTGTGTCTAGATGTCTCCTAAAGCCTCATGAGGCTGGAGAGATAGGTCAATGGCATTAGCTTCTGCCTGACAAGTGGAAAGAAAGAATTAAAGAAAGAAAGGAAGGAAGAAAGAAAGAAAGAAAGAAAGAAAGAAAGAAAGAAAGAACCAGAACCTCGTGCAGTTCTAGGCAGGGCTTTTTCATAGCTGGCTGGTTCTAGAGTGTGTGAAGCTGGTATTGACTTGTGCAACACTAGGCTGGAGGTCACTAGAATTAAAGGTGTGATGGACATTGCCCTAATCCCAGCTGCTTACATAGAGTATAAACAGGGCAGAAAGACGCTGCTAAGTGGGTTGTTGATTTTGCTGTTTTCTGCATGCTGAGGACTGATTCTATCCAGCATCGCCTACCTGTGAAGCCAGTTATGGCCTGAAAGCTCTACAGACTATGAGCTGAATAAACCCTTGCTCCCTCAGTTTTGGGTGTCAGGTATTTTGTCTCAGTAATGAGAAAAGTAGCTAAGATAGTGCTTAACTCTGGTCCAAACAGACTCAGAGTAGACTAGCAGTCAGGAACATTTGTTGTTTGTTTATTTATTTATTTTTATGGCCGGCTCACCCTGCCCTGAGGGCAGGGTTGGCGCAGCATGTGGTGCTGGGGATCTAACCGCAGTCCCTGAAGCTGCCTAAGCAGGCGCTTTAGACCACTGAGCCATCCTGCTGGGCCCCCATTTGTTGTTTTAGAGATGAGAAAGTAGGAAGTTTATAAGAAAATCTTTTCTGACATGACTGAAGAAAATGAGTGCCGTAAGCAAATGCATCTTCAGCAGATAAAGGTTGTTTCTGGCCTCTGAGCCTGAGGCTAAGAAAGAGCTGGGAGAGCTGGTTGTGCTGGTTAAGCCATGAGCCCTGGAGAGGCCCAGTCTAGAGAATCCAAAGTTCAAGGCCAGTTTCAGCTGTAGAATGAGTCCCTACCTCAGGAAAAAAAAAAAAAAAAAGAAGAAAAAGAAAAAGAAAGAAAACATAAAAAGAAAGCTAAGACTAGGAGTGGGATCCTCATCTGAGTGTAAAATGTTAATGTTGTTTGGGGCCTGCACGCCTTGTGCCTGCATGCACGTAGCTGGGGTGAACCCTTCCCTTTCACAGAAGGAAGCACTCACGGTTTCTCTTCAGAGATCGATGGCCAGCACATCCCAGGTCCCTACAGGGTGCAGCTCCCGGATCATGCAGCAAAGGGCCTAGCACATTCACCCCAGCAGGACACGCTCTTGCACACAGAACTTCTGCTCAGGATTGTAGGTTTTTCTTTTTCCCAGGGCAGAGATTTTTATTTGGATTGTCAGAACCACTCTACCTGCTGGGGCCTGTGTCCATGTGTATCTGCCCGTGGCTGTCACAGACCAAACCAATCTGAGACAACGCCTTGTTGGGCGTCTTTGCCCTTCCTTTGATTAACATCATCCAGGATGTCGCTCTCTTCGCTCTCCTTATCGGTCTTGGGAAACAGGTCTGGAAAAGTGAAGATCTGACCATGGGCCAGCTGGACATAGGCCACCTTGAAATCCGGCTTCTTGATCCTCACATTGCTATGGTCCCTGTTGCTGTTGGAGCCCATGCTGCACCCATGTCTACACAGCAGCCACAGGCACACTGTAAATGCGTTCAAGATAATTCTTGAGGTCCACCCTGGTCATCTCCATGGGGATCCAGAACTTCACAGTGTTGTTAGGCTGGGCCATGCCAGGCCATACCAGCTGAATGAAGAAGTTGGTTTGAAATATGCGGAGCTGTGGGCCACCAGGCTGGTGCAGCCATCCAGGATTGTAGGTTTGATCTTTAATGTGGATAGAGAGCTGAGGACCCAACTAGAAAGAATAGCTCAGAACAACTAGGAAGGGAGAGCCAAGATGACAGCGTGGTGATCAGCATCAAATAGCCTCTTTAGGCCTGTGAATCCAGATGCCTGGAAAATAACAGCTTGGCAGGGAAAAAAAGAAATAGATTCTGGAAATGGGGAGAGAACTGACAGGAAAATTGGAAACTGGGGAAGCAGAGCAATGGAGCACAACACAGAGGAAAGAATTAGGCGGCCTGGAAGCTCACCTGGCTCTGCCACAAGAGAAGCTGCTCTCACAGACACGCAGCAAGCCTCCCGGGTCAGGAGCGCAGCGAGAAACAACTGGGCAGGCAGCCCTGGTTCCGAGACCAGGCAAGCTCATGGTATTGCAGCCTGCATGGGCAGTGGGGACTGTGCCCAGGGAGGGACCCCTCTAGCCCACATAGCAGGCTAGAATTGGAATGGGATGGGCAGCGCCCACCGTACTGGAGAGGGTTCATCTGGTGTCATTCCAGGAAATGGTTGATTATTGAAGGCTGAGCCACAGAGCAACTAGAAAACTTCTCTCCAGAGTTCCCAGCATTGCCCTCTGTCTTAGTTACTTGATACGGAGACACAGTACCCACTGCCTGCAATTTAAAGAAGGGAAAGTTTATTTGGCTCACAGTTTGTAGAGGTTTCTGTGCATAGCTGACTGAACCCCATGGCAAGGTGACATAGCAGAGGGCATGGCCAAAGAGAGGTGGCTTATGGCATGGCAGCAGGCAGGCTGAGAGAAAAATGTCAGGGGGTGGAGGCAGAGATGCCCCCTTCCCAGCCATGCCTGTGGCACCCTGCCTCCTCTTTCCAGGCTTCTTCTCCCGACATCGCGTCTAGCTGTAGACTCAGATGAGTCCACTGGTTAGTGTTGAGCTCCTGTGACCTGTCACCTCCCCAGACCCTTGGCTACGAGCACATGAGGATTTTGGGGGCATCTTGTTGTAAACCATATACAATAGCCACAGAGTCAGATGAGGAAGCGCGCACGGGGCGTCTGCACACTCCGGACTGAATAATTCAATCCCGAGGCTTGGACTTCACTGCAGCACTCCGTGTAAGTCTCTGTCAGCTGACGGGTCCGTAATGGAGGACTGAAGTGTCTGTAGATGGAGGCTGAAGAGTCTGTGGCGGAAGGCGAGAGATCTAAGCTGGAGGCTGAAGAGTCTGCGCTGCAAGCCAGACGATGAAGTCCAGACCGAAGCTTCTCCGACGAAGTGAAGTGTTGACTCCTCCTTCAGCCCTTTAAAAAGTCTTTTTGTGCTCAGTCATTCTGACGTGGACTCATTGTGCCCTAGGGTGGAACCTATCATACCCCAGGACGGGCCCTTGATCCCGTTCTAGGGAGAAATCCAATCATATCCTAGGCAGGCCCGGGTGATACTCCAGGGAAGAACCAATTGTACCCCAGAGTGGGGCTCCCATCAACAGGGAACCGGGCTGCTGAGTCATTCAGCCAAGTTGACACATTGTATCAACCACTACACCATAGCACATAAACTGTAAC
>PVJA010029614.1:0-26512 GCA_004027025.1 Myocastor coypus
GCCAGGGCTGGCGCAGCATGTGGTGCCGGGGATCGAACCCAAGTCCCTGCAGCCGCCCAAGCTTTCCTAGGCAGGCGCTTTAGACCACTGAGCCATCCTGCCGGGCCCCTCACCTTCTCTTTTGCCTTCACCCTGAAGCACGGGTTAGCATGAACTCAGCTCTCTGGCATAGTTCAGTGTCCTCCCTAGGCCTTAAAGCTCGGGGTGGGTGCAGTCTGAGCTGGCCTGGGAGAGCAGGAAGAGGATGCCGAGAGGGAGAGAAAGGAGCCTTCCCAGGGCAGGCTTCCTCAGTTCAGGGTCATCTGTAGGGTTTCTGTCCCGGTTTGCATCAGTCACCTGGGCTGACAGGTTCTGGGCTGGGCAGCATGCTCCTCCACGGGAAGGGAGGGGGATGGGAAGGCACTAACCGACCAAAGCCTGACCTGTTTTCCGGGAGGACCCACCCTCTGTGGGTCAGGCAGCTGGCCTGAGATGTAGGCCATACGGGGCCTGCACAGAGGCGGCACCCGCTTACCTGGAACAAAGAACTGCAAGGTGAAGTCAGAGCTCACACACACCCACAGCTACTCACCTCCCCGCTCTGTCCACACTCACCGTCCTGTGGTCACAGGCCCACATGCTGGCTGGTCTTGAGCCTTGAGGCCTGTCCTGCCCATGTGTGGCCACCACTGGCCTCCCATGCAGCAAATCCACCGTCCTGCTTAGGCCCTGTGTTCTGGACTGAGGAACCCAAGGGGAGGCGTGTACAGTGTGGGCCCAGGGCAGGGCCTTGCAGAGTGCTGACTGCTCCTCATCCCTGGGCTTGGGGGTGGGGGAAGAATGCATCAGAAAGCTGGGGCTGGCATGATGGCATATCCCTGTAATCCCTGCTAACTTGGGAGGCTGAGGCAGGAGGATTGCAAGTTTAAGGCCAGTTTGGGCAACTTATCAAGATTCTGTCACAAAATAGATTACACGGGGGCCCGGCAGGATGGCTCAGTGGTCTAAAGCGCCTGCTTAGGAAAGCTTGAGCAACTTCAGGGACCACGGTTCGATCCTCGGCACCACATGCTGCGCCAGCCCTGACCTCAGGGCAGGCTGAGCCAGCCATAAAAATAAATAAATAAACAAACATAAGTTCTAAAACAAGAAAAAAAAATTTAAAATAAATAAATAAATAAATAAACAAAAGTTCTGAAACAAGAAAAATAAATAAATAAATAAAATGATTTAAAAAAAGATTACAAAACTGTCTGGAAGCTGGGTGTGGTGGTGCACGCCTGTAGTCCCAGCACTTGGGAGGCTGAGGCAGGAGGATTGGTGCGAGTTCGAGACCAGCCTGGGCTACAAAAGTGAGCTCAGGACCAGCCTGAACTGCATAGTGAGACCCTGTCTCAAAAAGGCAAAACCGCCGGGCATGGTGGCTCACGCCTGTAATCCCAGCACTCGGGAGGCTGAGGCAGGAGGATTGGTGGGAGTTCGAGACCAGCCTGGGCTACAAAAGTGAGCTCAGGACCAGCCTGAACTGCATAGCAAGACCCTGTCTCAAAAAGACAAAAAAAAAAAGGCAAAACAAACGAAGAAAAAACTGGCAGGGGATGGAGCTCAGTACCTCCTCCTGTGTCCGGAGTGCAGTACACCCAGCGCGCGCACACACAAGAAAAGGAAGGAGGAAGAGAAGAAAAAGCAGAGGAGGAAGTAGAAGATGACTTCTACACGGTGGACAGCTGGTGTGTCCAGCTGGGGGAGGGGAAGGAGCTTGTGCTGAGATGTACTAGTTGGCCTGAAGGTTAGGGCCAAATGGGCGTGGTGCCATGCGCCTGCAATCCCTGCAGTGATGGGCAGAGGCAGGAGGATCACCTTGAGTTTGAGGCCAGCCTGGGCTCCATACTGAGTTCAAGTCCACCCTGAGCTACATAACTAGATCCTGTCTCAAAAAAATGGGAGGGGAGGTAAGGTCCTATGAGCTGGGCCACCTGGCACAGGCTAATAGTTCTAACACTTGGGAGGCTGAGGCAGGAGGATCACCGTGATTTTGAGGCCAGCCTGAGCTACACAGTGAGGTAAGAAAGAACTGCAGGAAACAAAGGAAGACCCATATAAGGTACAGAGAAAGACGGAGGCGCAGGGGGCCCTTCAGCACTTTTTTCTTTAAGAATTTTTTTTTCTTGTTTGCTTATTTATTTTTTATGGCCAGCTCAGCCCGCCCTGAGGGCAGGGCTGGCGCAGCATGTGGTGCCAGGGATCGAACTGCGGTCCCTGCAGCCGCCTAAGCTTTCCTAAGCAGGCGCTTTAGACCACTGAGCCATCCTGCCGAGCACCCCTTCTGCACTTTGACTGCAGGTGAATTGCAGACACAGCCTCCTGCTGTACTTGAGCTCTGGCTATCTCAGCGCCCCCTCCTCCTGCTCGTACTCAGATGGGGTGGGGAAGCCTGGATCCCTGCCTTTCCCCCAGAAGAACAAAGTATCTACAGCAGCCAGGAGGGCAAAGCAGTGGGCCCAGGGGGACCCAGGGCCGGGGAGGGAAGTGTACACAGCCAGCCGGTCTGTCTGGGGCATCAGGGATCCTGCTGGGGACCCTGATTCTGAGTCCTACCTTGGCCCTGGCTCTGAGAGAGTCAGAAAGTCCTAGAGAGCTGGCAGGGCCAGGCAGGACCACAGGTCCTTCCGCCGGGCTGGCGGGGGCTCCCCCTCCACTGCCCAGCGGGAGGAGGGCGCGTGGGTGGAGGCTGAGCGCAGAACCAAGTTTTCCTGAAAAGCCTCTTTCCTTGTTTGTCCCAGCCCCGCCCAATTCCTCCCACGCTCTGCTGCTGTTTTCCAGCCTCAGGCCCCAGGGCCAGGGTGGGCCCCCGTCTTGCACTAGAACCAAGTAGTTCCAGAGAGCCCATCTTCTGCAGGGAACCCAGGCTCAGGGTCTAGCTGTGCCCTCAAGGCCAGCCTCAGACCCTTGGGTTCAAGAGACCTTCTCCTTCTTCTTTATTTCTTTTTGCTTTTTGAGACAGGGTCTGGCAATGTGGCCTTGAACTCCTGGAGCTTCTGCTGCCTTGGTCTCTGTAAGTGATGAGGTTACAGGTGTGAGCCACTACGCCCAGCCCACGTTAACGTGTCTGCTGCTGCTTCTTCGGTGGCTGCCACGGGTGCCAGGCGATCATCTTGAGCGCTGCCCCTGGAGGGGTCTGTGGCCTTGAGGGGAGGGCTTCTTTTGGGAGACACTTACCTAAAAACACTGGGGCTGAGGAGGACCCAGCCTCACCTGGCTCCAGTAGGAGTCCCTGTGTCTTTACACAACTCCAGCCCTTGAAGAGGACAGACCTCTGCTTGAGGCCTGGAAACCTGTTTTTCCCTGGGTTTACGGCTGCTCTGAAGGGAGAGGCTAGCTGACCTTTTATTTTGCAGCTTCCCAGAGTGCTGAGATTACAGGTGAATGCCACCAAGGTCAGCTAGATGCTGGCCATTTCCAAGCCCTGTCCGCTGTCCCTTGGTCATCTCCCCATTGTCTTGGTGAGTTCAAGATGGGACAGTGAAGGCCTAAGCCTGGTTTTCATCTTTGGTAAGAGGAGAGGGGTAGGTGTCTTTCTGTGGCCCTCCAGTTGGGCTTTGTGGAAGCCACAGGCTTTCCTGGAGCACTGGAGGCAGGAGTCACTGTCCCGAGGGAGGCCTCTGCCGCAGCTTTAACCCATCTGGCTGGAGCTTGCAAGCACTTTCACCACCAAGCTCCCCTCTGCGTCCCTTTTAACTTCCCATACAAAGGGAAGTGACTCACCCCAAGTCACCTCCAGTGGGTGGGGTGTGTCACACAACCATGGGGGCGTCCCTGGAGACATTCTCACCTGCAGGATCCGCCTTTCTCTCCGGGTAGTCTCCCTAAACGGAGCCGAAGTGAAAGGGGGTACATTGCTTTTCCGATCCCTCCCTCCCCTGTGTTACCGGCGACCTCAGAGCCAGGTTAGTCCTGCTATCACGTGAAGCCCTCACGTTTGCAAGGTTTGCAGAAAGGGGCTGATAGCTTTGATCTCTCCGAGTAGCCCGGCTAGCCAACAGTCCCTCCCCAGGAATTCACATGCCTTGGTCACACAGGCTGTCCAAACACGCCACCCAGTCACTCCGGCGAACCCCACACCACTCTGCTTTCAGCTCCTCCCCATTGCCAGCAAGCACTTTCGCTGGGCAGAAAGGGGAAACAGACCTGGTCCTCCCACTTTGTCGAGGACTACAAATCCCAGCAGTCCGCGCGGCGCGCAGGCGCACGGAGCTCAACGTGCCGGCTGCTGGAAAAGTGTGTCACTGGGGCACGAGGCGCTCCCTGGGATCACATGGTACCTCCTCCAGTGCCGCGTGCGGCCCGGGAACCCTGGGCTGCTGGCGCCTGCGCAGAGACCTCTGTCCCAGGGAAAGGCTCGGGCAAAAGGCGGCTGAGATTGGCAGAGTGAAATATTGCTGCTGAGGGAACGTAGCAGGGCACACGTCTCTCCTCTTTGCGCCGGGGTGCCCCGTTTCTCGCATCACCTACTTACTTCCTGGTTGCAACCTCTCTCCCTCTGGGACTTTTGCACCGGGAGCTCCAGATTCTCTACGCTGCAGCGCCGCAGTGACACCCGGCGCACTGCAGAGACCCGACCCCTTTGCTGTTTCCAGTCGGAGGAGCTGCGGGCTGCTTCCCACAGCATACTTCCTCTGGTTCTCCCATGCAAAGCAGAGCTCCGTGGCTTTCTCCGCATTCGACCCCTCTGCAGAGCAGCAGTCCGGCCACTCTGAGACCTTGTGGTTGAGGGGTGCCCCGGATACTGATCCAGAGCTGCGGGGTCCCCCTCCCTGCTCTCAGCCAGTGCCCAGCGGGGAGCAGTGGCAAGTACGATCTCCAGTTTGCGTTGAGGTCCGGTTTGAATGACCACTCTCGACCACTGAAGACATGACGACTCTGGACTCCAACAACAACACAGGTATGCTATTCCTTCACCGTCCCCCTCTTTGCTTGGTCACTGTCACCGGCTTCCATTGGTTCCCCATAACCAGAGGAGCTCTGGAAGGTCTTGGGGACTCCCTCTGCTCCGGGATTTACCAGGGTGCAGAGGGGCCCTTGGATGGGGGATGCGTCCTGAAGCTCACACCATCTGACACCTACAGCTCCTTTTTGAGCCTACGGGACTGAATCCCCAGTCAGGAGGAAATGCAAAGTGGATACAGGGCAGAGCTGGAGTTTAGGACAGGGGCTGTGGAGCTGTGTCCTGAAACATCTCCATCGGCCCACCTCCTGCAGCTCTGGACCACCTCCCTCCCGACTCTCCTGTCTCTGGTCTCCCAAGGCTTAGGGATCCTGACAAGTGGTGGGACAAGCGGGACAGGAGGGCTGGGGACACGGGTCATATCTCATGGGGGAATCCTCAGTGACACTCGGGAGTGGCACTCGAGGACTCGGGAGCCCCAAGCTGGGTCTCAGGGAGGGCACCCACCGCGCCGGCTCGGGATCGCTCACATGGCCGTAGAGCCGGGGCCACGTGCTGCGTTTGTTTTCATTCAACAGAAGCCATGGCCGCCACCCCATTGGTTGCAACCCGCCGGCCCCATTACATAATGAGCTCCGCCCCTGGTTGTCCCAGCAACGCGTGTTCCCTGCTTTGCTCTCCTAGGTTGTCCTGGCCCAGCTTGAGATATGGGGCTGGGCCCAGACCTAGGACGCCTGAGGAGGGGCGGGAAGGGGCGGGGCTGCGGCTGGGGACGGACGGACGGGCGCGGAAAGGGCGGGGCCTTGAGTTCCGGGGTTCCTCGTTGGGGAGCCACGTGCGAGGGGCACACGTGGAGCGGGGACGTGAGGCCAGCTGAGGGCCGGGCTCCTGCCCCACCCAGCTGAGATCTGGGTGAAGCTGGCTGACTCACTGCCCCCGCCTGCCTTTTCCTGCCAGCCCGGGCCCCTTCCCTCATCACGCAGGCGGAGTGAGAGGGAGCCGCCCCTGACCTCTCTTGGCCTCGTGTTTACCTCCCTGGGACCTCACACCTGACCACCCTTGACCTGGCTCCTCGCCCCTTTGCCGTATTTGTTTTGCACCTATTTCACTGTACTGCATTTTGCCCGGTTTCTCTTAACCACATTCGCAATGCTCACGTTATCAAGAGCATCTCATTCTTTCACTCTGCAAAAAAGGAAAGCAGAGCCAGAGAGGGCCCCGGATTTTCTCTAGGTGACTGGGCAAGTTGGTGACGATAGGTGAGGACTACACTTTGTTGTGAGAGCCCCTTAGCTTCAAAGGTGAAGTCCCTTTGGATAAAGGTCTCTCTCCCTTTCTGGAGGTGGGTAAACTAGGTCAAGTTGGCCTACCAGAGCTACACATCCCATCCCCCACCTCAGCCCTGAAATTGTAGGAGCTAATCTGTTGTGCAACTGTTTTATAGGAACTGGGTTCACCCTGACCAACCTTGAGCTATTTTAGGGCTGCCCTGCCCAGTAGAGTGTGTGTCAGTGGGTGAGCGAGACATGTGCCTCGGTAGACACGGTGGCATGGCTTGTGTCAGATCACACGTGTCCTGGGAGCCTCCCTTCCCCCACCCAGCCCCTGGCAGGCCAAAGTAGGTTGTTTGTTAGGGGTGTGGCAGGCAGGTCACCTTTTAATTCTGCTAATGCCACGGGAGCAGAATCCGTGGTTGGCAGTGTACCCAGAGGGCCAAAGTCCCTAAGTGGCCAGAAAACCAGAGTTGTCACCAGGCTGAGAGGAGGGAAGGGGAATTCCAAGGCTGGAGGCGGGACATTTTGTACACTGCAGCTTACGCTGCTGTCCTTCCTGGATGCAGAGGTAGAACCCTCTGTGACTCATCTCCCGGAGTCCAGGGGAGCCGGGCTGGGCTGGTTCCTTCCCTGCAGTACCTTCTGAGAGGACACTTCCTAGTTTGGAGGGAGCGTGACATTTCCTCATGAGACATCAGCCCTCCGTACTTGTGTCATCCCTGAATGATCTTGGTGTTAGAATGGGCAGCCAGGGGCCCGGCAAGATGGCTCAGTGGTCTAAAGTGCCTGCTTGGGAAAGCTTGGGTGGCTGCAGGGACCGCGGTTCGATCCCCGGCACCACATGCTGCGCCGGCCCTGGCCTCGGGGAGGGCTGAGCCGGCCATAAAAATAAGTGAATAAACAAACAAAGGTTCTGAAACAAGAAAAAAATAAAAATAAAATTCTAAAAAAAAAAAAAAAAAGAATGGGCAGCCAATGGATGACTGATTTTTGGAGGACCCGGCACTGTGAGACCTTAGCTACTACTGATCTCTTCCAGCCATCCTTAGCTCTGCCACGGACAGCTAAGTCGCTGCTGTGACATCCCCAGAAAAACCCAGGAAGGGATGTAGAGCAGGGGCAGGGCGTGAGATGACTGCAGGGGTCACAGCTCTCGCTCAAAGCAGAAGCTGCTCTGTTATGCAAGGAACGGCTGTGGGTTGGCTGCTCCGAGTCTGGCATTTGTCGGGCTGTGCCCCGTGAGTAGGTTAGCGTGGCCATGGTTGGGAATCACGGCATCAGCCATGCCAGGTCTAGGATGTGTCTGGGAATGGCTTGTTATGTCCAAGGCCAGGGGTTCCTCAACTTCCCAGGGGAGCACTGTGTTGCGAATGAGCTCCGTGGTTCCCTAGGATCCAAGGCAAGGTGGCCCACCTGCCCTTCTCCTCCTGTGTTCTGCCAGGTGGCGTCATCACCTACATTGGCTCCAGTGGCTCCTCTCCGAGCCGAACCAGCCCCGAGTCTCTGTACAGCAGTGACAGCTCCAACGGCAGCTTCCAGTCCCTGACCCAAGGCGGCCTCGGCACCTACTTTCCACCCTCGCCCACCGGCTCGCTCACCCAGGACCCTGCTCGCTCCTTCGGGAGCCTCCCACCCGGCCTGGGCGATGACGGTTCCCCTTCTTCCACCTCCTCCTCCTCCTCTTCCTCATCCTCCTATAACGGAAGCCCCCCGGGGGGTCGGCAGGTGGCCATGGAGGACAGCAGCCGGGTGTCCCCCAGCAACAAGAGCACCAGCAGCATCACCAGTGAGTCACCGTGTGGCCGGCAGGGGGGCAGCTCAGAAGGCCAGGGCTGAGCTGGGAGTGGGGCCTCCTGCAGGATTGCACTAGCCCCTGTGGAACGCGGTATAGTCATTTCAGTGTACCCAGACCCTGGCGCTCCATCCTTGGGGAGTCGGGGTGCGGCATCCCAGTGCAGGAAGCTTCCACCTCCCGGGGCACTCAAGACAGGCCTCTTTCCCCCACCATCTCTTCCCACAGAGCTCAACGGCATGGTGTTGCTGTGTAAAGTGTGTGGGGACGTGGCGTCTGGCTTCCACTACGGCGTGCACGCCTGCGAGGGCTGCAAGGTGAGGCACGGAGGTGGGGGGCGGGGCAAGGGCGGGGCATGGCCTACGCCCCGCCCACTGTGGGATGGCCAGGTTGGCTGGAGACGCTCACTGGCCACCCCTGCCCTCCTCTCCAGGGTTTTTTCCGTCGCAGCATCCAGCAGAACATCCAGTACAAAAGGTGTCTGAAAAATGAGAACTGCTCCATTGTCCGCATCAACCGCAATCGCTGCCAGCAGTGTCGCTTCAAGAAGTGCCTCTCTGTGGGCATGTCTCGAGACGGTGAGGCAGCACCCGGGCCCGCCCCTCCCTTCGCACCCAGCGTCTGACTTCATCCCTCCTTAAAAAAATAATGATAACGGAAAAAGGTCCCAAGCTGAGACACAGGGTGCAAGAATCTCATTTGCCTGGAGGATGCCCATGTGTTATCCTCGTGGGTACAAACGCCTTGTCTTCCCATTGGTTGGTCCTGCTGGGCCCCTCCCGCTGGCCGTCCTACTTGGAAACCCTCTGGGTGGATGTGGCCTTGCTGGGGTCAGTGGGTGGCTGACCCCCTGGCCTGCAGTCTCGCGCCTTTGAAGAGGAAGGAAGAGACCTGTGGGTGCTCACGTGCGCGGGCAGGCGCGCCTGCGCACTTCCTGACGCGGCTCTCCTCCTGTCGCAGCCGTGCGTTTTGGGCGCATCCCCAAACGGGAGAAGCAGCGCATGCTGGCAGAGATGCAGAGCGCCATGAACTTGGCCAACAACCAGCTGAGCAGCCAGTGCCCGCTGGAGACCCCGCCCACCCAGCAGCCCACCTCCGGTCCCTTGGGCCCCTCGCCGCCTCCTGCTCCGGCCCCCTCCCCGCTGGTGGGTTTCTCCCAGTTCCCACAGCAGCTGACGCCACCCAGATCCCCCAGCCCTGAGCCCACCGTGGAGGATGTGATATCCCAGGTGGCGCGGGCCCATCGCGAGATCTTCACCTATGCCCATGACAAGCTGGGTACCTCACCGGGGAACTTAAATGCCAACCACGCATCCGGCAGTCCTTCAGCCCCCAACCCCCAGCGCTGGGAGAGTCAGTGTTGCCCTCCCAATGATAACGCCTCAGCTGCCCAGCATCATAATGAAGCCCTGAATGGGCGACGGCAGGCCCCTGCCTCCTATCCTCCCACCTGGCCGCCGGGCCCTGCCCACCACAGCTGCCACCAGCCCAACAGCAATGGGCATCGTCTCTGCCCCACCCACGTGTACGCAGCCCCGGAAGGCGAGGCCCCTGCCAGTAATACTCGGCAAGACGGCTCTAAGAACATCCTGCTGGTGAGGACGCGCATAGAGGGCAGGGGCGCGGGGCTGTGACTGCGTGCTCTGCTCTGCTCCACGGATGACCCGTCTCTGGAGCTGTCTGAGCCAAGCTGACCGGCACTGTCCCCACACCCCTTCTTCCCCAGGCATGCCCCATGAACATGTACCCCCATGGACGCAGTGGCCGGACCGTGCAGGAGATCTGGGAAGACTTCTCTATGAGTTTCACACCCGCCGTGCGGGAGGTGGTGGAATTTGCCAAGCACATCCCCGGCTTCCGTGACCTCTCTCAGCATGACCAGGTCACCCTGCTGAAGGCTGGCACTTTCGAGGTGAGTGACCTCTGCTCCCTGGGCTTGACCTTGGGAAGGACCCGGGTACCCCAGTGCGTGATGGGAGGGGGCTGGGGTCGAGTTTCAACTGGTGATGTAAAGATACTGCCCTGTAGTCTGTTCCCCCCCCCTCCCCCCCGTTCTGAAAGTTATCTGTGCCAAGTCACTGGATGCTTCCTTCACGGAGCTCCTCCAGTGACTGCCCCGCCCCAAGACGCCCAAGCCAGCTGCACTGAACCCTGTGGCCAAGTTTTGGGGTGCTTTGGCCCCGGCTTCCCCCGCCTCACCCGGGGTCACTGCCTCCGATTCCAGGTGCTGATGGTGCGCTTCGCCTCGCTGTTCAACGTGAAGGACCAGACAGTGATGTTCCTGAGCCGCACCACCTACAGCCTGCAGGAGCTGGGCGCCATGGGCATGGGAGACCTACTGAACGCCATGTTCGACTTCAGCGAGAAGCTCAACTCCCTGGCGCTCACCGAGGAGGAGCTAGGGCTCTTCACGGCGGTGGTGCTGGTGTCCGCAGGTAGGGGAGGCTCGCTCGCGCCTGAGCCGGGAGGAGGCACACGCGGTTCGATTCAACACACCTTTATGGAGTACCTACTCTATGCCAGGCCCCGCACTGGGCGCTGGGGTTACAGACATGGCTAAGACACAGTCTAGCTTGGGAAACAGACTCATGCCCGACTAATTATAAAACAGTGAGATAAGTGAGAGGCCAGAACCACAGAAGCACAGACAACTATTTCTGCCTGGGGGAGCTGGGGGGGAGGACGGTGACACCGGAGTAGGGCCTCCAAGGACGGGGAAGATGTTGGCAGGCAGGGGCGGGGAGGGCGTCCCAGGCAGAGGGGACTATGGAGTAAAGAGAGGGCCACCCTGCGTGCAGGGAGGAGTCGGGGCGGTGGCCGGGGAGGAGGAGAGGTCGTGGCCCGGCTCCTCCTCCATCTTGCAGGCCCCCGCTGGGGGAGGGGAGCTTGGGGCCGCTGAGCCGGCTGGGTCCTCGCAGCCCTCGGGGTCCTCCTCAGAGGAGCTCAGGGAGCCCTCCTCACTGCTGTCGTCATCATCCCCACAGACCGCTCGGGCATGGAGGACTCCGCTTCGGTGGAGCACCTCCAGGAGACGCTGCTGCGGGCTCTTCGGGCTCTGGTGCTGAAGAACCGGCCCTTGGAGACTTCCCGCTTCACCAAGCTGCTGCTCAAGCTGCCGGACCTGCGGACCCTGAACAACATGCATTCCGAGAAGCTGCTGTCCTTCCGGGTGGACGCCCAGTGACCCGCCCGGCCGGCCTTCTGCCGCTGCCCCCTTGTACAGAATCGAACTCTGCACTTCTCTCTCCTTTACGAGACGAAAAGGAAAAGTAAACCAGAATCTTATTTATATTGTTATAAAATATTCCAAGATGAGCCTCTGGCCCCCTGAGCCTTCTTGTAAATACTTGCTCCCCTCCACCCCCAATCGCCAAGCTTCCCGGCCCCCCCCCCTATTTAAACCACTCTGGCTCTCCCGCCCCGACTCTCCCCCCTCCTCCGATTTCCTCTGTTCCTGTCTCAAATCCAATAGTTCACAGCTGAGCTGGCTTCTGTGGTGTGTGCTGCTTGGGGGGCGGGGGAGGGGGTGGGGAGGAGCTATTGCCAAGTCTGGGGGTGTGGGGGGCCCTTCTCCATCTGGTCAGTTTGAGGGGCAGAACTTGGCCAGCAGAGAGGAGGCTGTAGGGAAACAGCACACGAATCTAAGGGGGTGCCCAAGGGGGGTATTTTCATCATATATTTATTACATAAATATATAGTAAAATAGACGAGCAACAATTACCATAAAAATATCTTTCTTTAAAATCCTGACCCAAAACAAACGGGGTGAAAAAATCGCACATAACAGACATACTGATTGTCAACGTGGGGCAGGAGTAGGAGCCCCTCAAGTCACCCCTAAAAGCCCCCCACCCTGGAAGGGACCCCCGACCTCCTTCCCTGTTTCTGGCCACACCCCATCCCCCCCACCCCAGCACCAGCTTCTCATACATTCAGTAGTGCCTCTGGGCAGTGTCCCCGTCTCCCACCCAGGAGGTCCCAGGGCAGGAAGTCCCGTCCCCCCTTACGGACGGTGTCCTTGTCACTGTGTCACCCACCCTGCCCTCTCCCGGCCCTGCAGACCACGCCACCCAGGGATGAGGGAGGGGCTCCTCCTCTCCCACCCTCCCCAAGCCCAAGCAGGGAGGAGCTGGATGAGGTATGTGTGTTATAAGTGATGGCAGGGGCAATACTGAGATGGAGAGGCGGGTGGTAGGGGCGGGTAGTGGCCCTGGCCTGGCCTCTCAGCCTCTTCCCAGAGACCGCTCCTCCAGCAGTCCTGCGCCTGCCGCCCGCCCTGCCTGCCCTAGTGCCCTGGGCCAACACTGGAGGAGGCATGCAAAGCACCCACCGCAAGGCCATCCCCCTCCTTAGCACCAATGGCCCCCAGGAGAGGGCCCTGTCCCTTACTCCGCAGCAGGGGCTGGGACAGCTGCCTCGCTAGAGCAGGTGCGTGGCACTCCTAAGCGTCCTGGCGCCCCCAAACCCGTGTACTCATGCACACATTCATACAGAGAAAAGCATACACATGCGCACACGCGCGCGTGCACGCACACACATGCACCCCGCATCACTGAAGGGAAAGGGCGGGGGTGGGGGGTCACAGCTCGTGTGATTAGGGGGGACAGGGGATTCCCAGGTGCCTAAGAGGCTAATGTGTCCACGGCTGGGGATGGGCCGAGGGAGGGAGGGAGGGAGGGAGGGACACAGAGACAGGTCAGGAACGCCACTGGGCCCCTGGGTGCAGACGACAGGGAGAGCTTTGCCCATGGACGAGAGGATACAGGATCAGTGCCCGGGAGAGAGAGGAGAAACAGACAAGATGGCAAGGTGGCTGGCCCCCGGAGGGTGGGGCAGGCCCATGCACAGGTGACATGGTGCTCCCCAGGCCTGGCTGGAACACCTGACAGGTAGGGAAGGGAGGACACTGCCCAGGCTGGTGGCATGGCATTGCCTTCCGCGTGTGCCTGTGTGTGTGCGTGCGTGCGTGCGTGTGTGTGTGTGTGTGTGTGTGTGTGTGTAGGGGGTTGTGGCAGGCTGAGGGCCAGAGTGGAGTGGCAGGTTCCCCACTGCTTAAGACATTTGTGCCCCAATAGTGCAAAGCGCAGGAAGCCCTGACACCCCGCCCCCGCCCCCGCCCCATTCCCCATGGCTTCCGGGGGCATCTGTGTCCACCCATCCATCCCTGCCGACAACATGCAGCCCTGAGCCCGAGGCCCTCTGGTCTGCTCTGTTCCCCCACTTGCTCCTCCCTCCCGGTCTCCTCAGAGGAGTGGGCTTTGGCCAGAGGGAAGAGAGGAGGGGGGTCTGCTCCCCCAAGTGCAGACCCACAGAGCACTCCTCACCAGGAGGCTGGGGGGGGCTCGAGCCAAAGTCCCTGAATTAGAGAGAAGGGGGAGAGGGTCCCGGGAGGGGGCAGAGGCCGCCAGCCTAAAGAGCTTCAGAGAAAACAGGAGGGGTACTGGCGCCCACTGCTCCTCCCCAGGCCCCAGTGCAGGGCTGGAAACGCCCCTCTTCCTTGCTGTCCCCCAGACTGGGCTAGTGTGGAGGGCAAAGGGGTCACGGGGAGCCCAGGAGGAGGGCAGGGTGCAGAGCCCCACAGCTGCATTGGAGCTAATACTGCAGGCTGAGGTGGGAAGGGGCCCGGCCAAGGTAGGGGCGAGGGGGCCAGGCAGGGGCCCCTGGGGCCGGGCACTTCAGAGGAGGAGATGTGCGGGCAGCAGGGCAGGCTGGTGAGGGGCCAGCTGGCATCCAGCGTGAGAGGTAGATGGAACTCAGCGGGCACGAGTGGCAGAGAGCAGAGGAGTAAGGACAGGGTTGCCAAAGGGGCACAGAGGGTGGGTGGGGCGAGGCGAGGGCGTGGCCAGGGCCCTGTTGTGTTGACTCACAGCTCTGATGGGCAACTGTGCCCCGGGAGTACAGGGGCATCTCTCTCTGATCTGGGGGTGCAGCTCTCAAAGTGCATGGGGGCAGGGAGCAGGTGCTTCCCCTCTGGCCAGCCTCGGTTAATAACTTAATATTGTCTCTCTAGTGCTCACTGTTGTCTCTTGCTCTGTCTAGTTCTTCTTCATTTCCCTCCTCTCACTTGGCTTCCAAAGTGCAGTTAGGGTGACTGTCATCTTTAACCTCCAGTGGAGGACTGAAGCCCAGCCCGAGCCGTCCAGAGGCCCTGAGTGAGCCTGGTGGGGAAGCTTCGGCCAAGGGACGGCTGGGGCTCTCTCCTGCGTGCCTACGGGGGCCACTGCACGGTCCCCAGCCACGTCCTTCCTTTCCCTATGGCCACAATGGCTCGGCCGGTGCCTGCCCCCACTCCTCACAGGACAGGCTCCCAGAAACTGGGGGACCAGGTCCCGGCTCCCACACTATGCTTTCATAGCAAGTTCATCTGGGTGCCCTGTGCCAGGGCCGGAGGATGTGGGGACCCGGGCAGTGCGGGGTGTGTGGGGGAGCTGCATCTATCCCAGGATTAGGAGGAGAGAGGAGGTGGGGGTCTCCCTGGCCCCCAGCTTGGCCCCTCCTCTCCAGGCTCCTCCCTGCCAGCTCCGCACACCCTCTGGCCGCCTGACGCTTTAGACTTCCTGATCCTCAAAGACCTCCAGGAAGAGAGGGGGGAAGAGCTCGGTGGGGCACTCGACTTTCATGTGGAGGAAGCGGCTGGCGTGGCAGGCCCCGATCATGCGGAGGTCAGTCACCTTCATCAGCAGCTTGGGCCAGAAGTGCGGAATGTTGTGTTTGCGGTGGTTGACGTAGTGCTCGAACGCCAGCAGGTACGCCTCCTGACTCTTTTCTATCTTGTCCACACACAGCAGGCCCGAGCGGTCTGCGGGGAAGGCGGGGAGGCGTGAGGGGCCCTCGGGGAGCACAGGGGAAGCCGGGGTGTGATGCGTGGGGTGAGAGCTTGAGCGGGGGAAGAGATGTGGACGGAGGCCCAGGCAGGGAGAAGGCTGGTGAGCAGGCCTAGGTGTGGAGGGACACACTTGCTAATGCCAGCACCTCGGAGGCAGAAGCTGGGGACCACTGCAAATCCCGGGCCAGCCTGCACAACACAGAGTTTAAGGGCAGGCTGGGCTACCCAGTGAGACCTGTCTCAACTTCCTGTCCTGAAATCCAGGGTCTGGTGGTCAGCAAGGTGGGGGGAGAGGGGGACAAAGGAGCCTTTGGGTGACAAGGATGGGGACAGAGAGGACACACAAGGCACAGACAGGCTAAGGAATGGAGCACGGAATGGGTCTGGAGGCCAGAGGGGTGACGCAGGGCCTGGGTGTCAGAAAAGAAGCCTGGGAAAGGGCTGAGACTGAGAAGGGGGCTGGAGGGACAGACAATCTGTAAGGAGGAAGGGAGGACAGCAACCGGCAAGGGCACCAGGGTCCAGCCAAGATCTGGGGGCTCCAGGAGCCTCAGGGCCCCCCAGCCAGCGGGCAGGTACCTGTTGACATTAGCAGCACAGCCTGCAGCAGAGCCACTTCCGTGTCATCCAGGTTAAAGGCAGAGAGTGACTTGCCCAGCTCGAAGATGGCATCGGAGACCACGCCCAGGCCCCCGTTTTTGAGCTGCTCCCGCTTGACAGCCATCTCTCCGCTCAGCGTCAGGGTGTCGCTCTCAGGGTCATAGCGCACGGCCGCCCGCAGGGACATGATCTCCATGCAGCACCCCTTCAGGAGGATGATCTGGTCTTCACAAGGCAGCTGTGGAGGCAAGGTCCGGGGACCCCTCAGCAAGGCCAGCGCAAGCGACCGCCAAGGTCTCGTGCCGGTCCCCTGGAACCCGTCCTGCAGAAGCTTGGTGATCACCTCCCCTGCGCACCTGTGTACCTCCCACACAGACAGGGGGAGCCAGAGGACTCAGGCCAGGTCCTAGTTATAAGAGTCCCTGTGTCCAAGGGCCTGTGCGTGTGCATGTGCGTGTGTGTGTATTCTGCAGTAATCGCTCCTGTCCAGGGAACCTCAGAGTGCACGCTATAGCACCATGTCCATCTCCTCCGTCCGCCACTCACCTCGGAGAACATGGGCAGTTTTTTGGCAAAGTCCACCACACGGGTGATGGCCGGGGTGATGATCTTGGTAAACTCGCTGAAGGCCTCAAGGTCCACCTTGTCTCCGTCCGGCATGGATACGATGGGTGACTGGCCAATGTCATCCGGCTAGGGGGGACAGTCAGGGGTCAGCAAATCCCTTGCAACTGTTTACAGACACCCCGCCCACCAGGGGGAGCTCCAAGGCAGCTTGGGGAAGAGGGCCTGGCAGGACTGGCCAGGAAGGCTGTGGCCCAGCCCTGAAGCTTTTCTTTCAACCTTGGGGTAGAAGATAGACCGGAAAGAGCCGATCCCTTGGTCTGCTAATAATAACAATGGTAAGAATGGCAGTCGCAGGCAGGCGGGGTGGCGCACTCCTGCAATCCCAGGGCCACTGGAGAATCATAAAGTTCTGAGCCCAGCCCGAGACATTTAGCAACCTGTGAAGATCCTGTCTTAAGCTGGGGGTGGTGGTGCTCCTGGCGCACCTGTAACCCCAGTACTCAGGAGGCAGGGCAGAAGGATTGCTGAGAATTGGAGGCCAGAGCAGGCCACGCAGGGAACTTAACGCCAGCCTGAACTATATAGTGAGAACTTGTCTCAAAAGAAAAAAAAAAAGGGCCGGGGTGATAGCTCCGTGGCACAAGTGCCTGCCTGGCAAGTGCAAGGTTGTGAATTCAAACCCCAGTCCCACAAAAAACAAACAAACAGACACCATAAAAGGCTGGGGATGTAGGCCTAGATTTAACCTTTCGTACTGCCAAATAACAATAATATTAATGATAATAATACAAATAGGGGCCCAGCGGGATGGCTCAGTGGTCTAAAGCACCTGCTTAGGAAAGCTCGGGCAGATGATAAAAAATATGTAATATAACCATTGTTAAATTTAAACAATAAAAATATTAAATTAAAAAAAAAAAAGAGGGGCCCGGCGGGATGGCCCAGTGGTCTAAAGTGCCTGCTTGGGAAAGCTTGGACAGCTTCAGGGACCGCAGTTCGATCCTCGGCACCACATGCTGTGCCAGCCCTGCCCTCGGGGCGGGCTGAGCCGGCCATAAAAATTAGTGAATAAACAAATAAAGGTTCTGAAACAAGAAAAAAAATAAATAAAAAAAAATAAAAAATAAGCCGGGCGTCGTGGCTCACGCCTGTAATCCCAGCACTCGGGAGGCTGAGGCAGGACGATTGGTGCGAATTCGAGACCAGCCTGGGCTACAAAAGTGAGCGCAGGACCAGCCTCAACTGCATAGCGAGACCTTGTCTCAAAAAGACAAAAAATAAATAAATAAATAAGTAAATAAAATAAAATTAAAAAAAAAAAGAAAGCTTGGGCGGCTGCAGGGACCGTGGTTCGATCTCCAGCACTACATGCTGCGCCAGCCCTGCCCTCAGGGCAGGCTGAGCTGGCCATAAAAATAAATAAAAGTTCTGAAATAAGAAAATAAAAAATTCTTAAAAAAACAAACAAAATAAAACAAAACAAAACAAAACAAAAAAATCAATGATTCGGCCAGGGGGACCAGGGATATAGCTCAGTGGAATAAGTGTCTGCCTAGCAAGCTCAAAGTCCTGAGTTCAATCCCTGGTACCACAAAAAAAAAAAAAAAAAAAAAAAAAAAAAAAAAAAAAAAAAAAAAAAGATTTGGCCAGGGAGATAGCTCAGTGGAATAAGCGCTTGCCTGGCAAGCACAGAGTCCTGAGTTCAATCCCTGGTATCATAAAATAAATAAACTGAAATGAAATAAAATAAAATAAAGTAATCAGTGATTGAAAACATGTGGCCGGGCATCAGGTTCCATGATCTGTGTATCTCAGCGCATCCTTGTTGTGCTTTACCAGAAGCTCACCACCACATCACGGGGCGCAACAGTTAAGGACTAAGCTCGGTCCCCGACCAGCCCTTCCCCAACCCATCTACCCGGCTCTGGACCACACTGAACAGCACACGTGCCACCCCCTGGGTCTGCTGCCAGGAACCAGGTGCCAACTGTCTGTCTCCTTCCAAACTGATCAGCCACTTGGCAGCCGGTTTTGCCAGGGCCTAACACAATGCCTGAGACCCAGCAGGTGCTCAGAAATACTGTTACATGACTGTGTCCCCGAGGTCCCCTCGCAGTCATGTGGGCAGGAAAGGGAGGAGAGGTCACCCCTGTGCTGGAATTCAAGGCGGCAGGCAAGGCCCTGCCCCCTGGGAACCTCACAAGATGGACTCAGCGGGACCAAGCTGGTATAAACACCACCTGTCCAGGTGCACGCTCTTGGGACCGCCAGGGCAGCCTGAGAGGATCGGCCTGGGCCGTGTTCAGCCTGCGTGGCCCTCCCCATTCCCACTCGAGTCCTCACCAGGAACTTCCGCCTCTGCTTCCAATGGCTGCCCTGGGCGTTGGTGCTGCGATGAGCTTCGGTGGCCACGTGGATAAGGTCCCACTCCTCCGGAGTGGGCTCCGGCCGCTGCTGCAGGGACCGGATCATCTCTTCCTTCCGCCGCCGCTCCCGGTTCTGCTCAATCAGCTTGCGCTTGGCCACGCGCTTTGAGTCATCTAGAACCACTGTGGACAGACAGACAGACACGAGGTCCTTGGCAGGGCACACTTCCTTCCTCTCTGTAGCCCACTTCCTGGGTAGGGAAACCAAGGGCCAGGGAGGCTGAGGCTTCCCACGTGCGTGGTGTGACCTTGCCCACGATGACTCCGATGGGGCTACTCTGGAGAGATCCCGTGTCCCTGTGGCATGGCGGCTGGTTCTCTGATGACCCACAGATCCCCAGTCCCCTTACTCAGAATTGAGTGCCCATTCCGGGAGTAGGCACACTTCAAGGGTGACCCAGAGGTATTGAAGGCCATGGGCACGGGGCCCTGGCTAGCCACTGGAGAATCCTGTTTCCTGCCCATGGCAATAGGGCAGGAGAGTAGAAGACCCTGACCACCTGCCGCCGGCCTGAGCTGGCCTGGACCCTCACTCCCCCCGAGGACACCCTGCAAGGGAGCTGCCAGCCCTGAGCTGCCCATCCCAGCTGCCCGCACCCGTGGGCCTGGGCCCCTTACGGTCCATGGCCATGCCCACAGCAATGCACTTCTTGAAGCGGCACAGCTGGCACTGGTTGCGGGTGATTTTGTCGATGACACAGCAGCTGTCATATTTGCAGGAATAGGTGGGGTGGAGGTTCTTCTGGATCGTGCGGCGGAAGAAGCCCTGGGATGGGGAGACGGCGGGGGTGCTTATCCTGGCTTCCCGTGCTGAAGCAATCCCGAAGATCACGGGGTAGGGAGGAGGTGAGGGGGTGAAGGAGCTGCCCTTCTCTGACGCAGGTGTCCAGGGAAGTAAAGAACGGGAAATGCACTCCCTCAACCCAAGGGAGCTTTGGGGCCTGAGTGGTGGGAAGTGCTATGCGGCCTGATTGTCCGGGTTTTGTACTTTAGGGAAGGGCCTACAGAGTGTTCAGGGTCTCACCACTAGGTCGGACTCGTAGGGAACCGCCTGTTTCCAGCCTCCCAAGCGCTAGGGTTACAGGCATGCACAAACCCCACACCAGTCCTAAACCAATGCCTGGCTGTAGAGCAGCTGCCATTTATCATGTCTCTGGCACATCGTAACCACTTCGTGTCAATTACTGAATTCTGCCAACAACTGCGTGCAGCAGGTAGCATGATTACTCCCGTTTTATAGATGGACACAGTGAGCCTCAGAGAGGGTAGCTGGTTTACCTCTGAGTGGTAGCGCAGGGAGTGGAAACGGATGAACGCGCACGGGATGAAAGCTGAGGCTGTAACTCGAGCGTGAGGGACCGGGAGGGGAGAAGGTGGGGCAGAGTGTGGGAGCCATACCTTGCACCCCTCACACGTGATACAGCGGTAGTGATAACCGGTGGCCTTGTCCCCACACACGACACACTGCTCGTCTTTATCCAGGTAACTAGGGATATACCCTGGAGGAGGAAAGGGGGAGAGGGCGGGCATGGTGCGCAGCCTGCAGCGAGGTTCCCAACATTGGCTTTCTGCTCCGGCCCCTCGCAAGGTTTCCGTCTCCAGGTAGGAAGGCAGAACCCTGAGATTCTTTTCCTTGCCCATTCAAGAACGGATGGCTAGGGCTGGGGAGATAGCTCCATCTCTTCCTTTCTAATTTTGCAGTGTTGAGAATCAAACTCGAGGCCTTGTGAGCTATAGCCTCCCCAGTTCCTTTTGTTTTGCAGTTTGGAGTTTGGAGAGAGGGCCTCATTTTGATGTTTATTTTTTTTTAAAGAATTTTTCTTTTCTTGTTTCAGAACTTTTGTTTGTTTATTTATTTTTTTATGGCCGGCTCAGCCCGCCCCCGAGGGCAGGGCTGGCGCAGCATGTGGTGCCCGGGGATCGAACCGCGGTCCCTGAAGCCGCCCAAGCTTTCCCAAGCAGGCGCTTTACACCACTGACCCATTCCGCTGGGCCCGAGGGCCTCATTTTGATGCCCAGGCTGGCCTCAAATTCCTAGGCTGGACGTAAGTGATCCCTCCTGCCTCAGCCGCCCAAGGCCTGTAGCACTATACTCTGCCACGTTAAGGGGGCGGGCAGTGTGATGGTGAGAGCAACGGATTTCGGATTGCGGCAGCCCGCCCTCCCCCCAGGAGAAGCCAGGCCCAGTGCTCCAGCTAAGGCCCTTATTCTGCTGGGGGCCTGCTGGGAGGAGGTTACAGAAGGACCTTCTCACTCCTGAAAGCAGGGACGTGTCAGACGTGACGGGTCCAAGCCCAAGCAGTCCCCTCAGCCTCTGGGACCTCTCACAGAGGGCACAGGAGGTGCTGGACCACGCCCAGCTCCAAGAGAGGCATGGTGAGCAGAGCGCACGAGGCCAGCTCACCTGACATGCTGGTTTTCAGGGAACATTGGCCGTTCTTTCTTTTTCGCTTTCCATCTGGCGACCTGGCACTGGATGGGGGCAAAGTGGGAGGAGTCAAAGAGTAGTGCCGGAGTACCCCCTTTTTAGCCAACAGGCTCATGCAACCCCCAGGCCCAGTGCTTCCATCTTTCGTCCGTGGTCTACCTCACATCCCACGGCAGCTGACAATGCCTAGGAGGGCTCGGCTATCCGGGAACTGCAGGGAAAAGGGCTTTGGCTAGGCTAAAAAGCAGGTTCTAGCCCCCCCCCCACTCCACCCACATACACTGCAGACTTCAAGCAACCATAGTCCACAGGCTAGCCACATATTTAAGGCTGCTTCATGAATGATAAATATGCCGCCAGAATCCTTAGGATATTCTCCAAGCTGTGCAACCTTTAGAATACACACACATATATGCAACACACACCCGCGCAAATGAATAACGACGCAGGCTCCCACATAGACCCAAGTATGGTAATAAGTCCTGGGATCTAGATCTCTGCTACTCCTCGGCACTCCTGAGGGTGATACGTGACCCCCTAGGATAGGCTGTGTGTTATACGAGCCCGTGGACAGGCACCCAGCGATCTCCCCTCCCCCGGCGTGAACGTCCCTGTGATTTCCAGGCCACGCCCACATGCTAAAAACCCCATAGCCGTGGAAAATACTGGATCATCCCACTCGCTCACAGCTGCAAACCGAAGTGCACTTGTGCCTGGCAACACCGCACTAGAGTAGGCGCTCCGACAAGGACCCTGCACCCCTCTGTGCACGGTATTATTAGCCACTCGCGCCACAGCACATACATGTTGCCAGGTTCTGCACATACATGTTACATAACCTCAGCACACGCAGGTTACATAAGCCCTCTGCACGCATGCAAGGATTGTATAACCTTCCACACCCACCCTGCGCGTGGCATGTCCCGGGGCCCCTCCTCTTGGAGCCGGATGCAGCTCCCAACACACTGACACAGTGACCTTGGCCAGGGTCACAGTCGGCAGACGGCCCTGTGCTCCACGCTCCTGGGGGTCGCCCTCCTCTGGTTCCTAGGAGGCTGCAGGGTCAGCCCCACTCCCGCCTTCCGGAGGGTAAGCAGGGCACCTTGCCCACCTAGGCCCCCGCGGAGCTGTCCTCTTCTACAACTGCCCGCCTCCCGGCTTCTGGGCGCAGTTCCAGAGACGACCACGAGGTGGCGCAAGGATTGGGGGAAGGGGAGCGGGTGGGGGAGGGGCGTCGGTCCAGGCACCGGGAACCTGCCTTCCCGCCTTTGAAGGCGGACTCTCCGGGACCCAGAGGAGTGTTCGCAGGAGTGTCCATGAGGTGCAAGCGACAGCTCTATAGTGGCAGCCCAGACGTCTACTCTCATACGGGGCTGAGGGCTGAGGGCTGAGGGCTGGGGGCAGGGGCATCACCCTAGTGCCCTGCGTACACAGCCGCGGAGCCCATCACCTCCTCTGCCCCTCAGGGAACCAAGCTCGGGCCCCAGGGTTTGGCCTGGCCTCCGGCCTCCTGGCTCACACTCCGATCTCCTTGGCAACCGGGAGCCACACTGCTCCCCAGAGCACCCCCACCCCCACCCTTTCCCTGGCCATAGGCACAGGCTGTACCCAGCTCTTGGGACACCCTGCCAACTGGGACAGAGCTCTGTGCTACTTGGAGCTGATGGGAGTGGCAGAGACCCTCTGGGCAGCTCAAGGACAGGGCAGGTCAGAGGTGACCGTGCCTGCCAGCGTGCAGGGCTGCCGCCTCACCCACGTGGAAGCAAAGCTTTCACCGTTGGCCTGCGCTCCCAGCTCCCATTTCCTGGGAGGAGCCCCAGAGCCGCTCAGCCCTGCAGCCAGAACAAGGAAGCGCTTGTGGGGCTCCCACGAGACTCCCAAGTGGAAGCGTGGGCCGTGACCAATAGTTACGGATGTGTATGCCCTGAAATGTCACCTTCCAGTGCAACAGGACTGTGGAAGGCGGAGCCTGCCTGTGGTCAGAGGGGGACTGGCTTTGGGGAAGGGGAGGTCACTCAGGCACAGGTGAGGGCAGCAAGACCACTGAGGCACCAGGCTAAGCAGGCTAAGCATGGCCAAGAGGGGACCCCTGTGGCCACGGCCCCTTCCAGAAGGCACCTCTCAACTGAAGTGCCACATTCTCCAGGACATCAGAACACCTCCCCTCACCTGCGGGCCTCATGCCCATCTCCACGGAAAAGTGTCTGAGGGACCCCACCTCTCTTCTGCCCAGGCAGGGCACTGTGTCTACTAGCTAGAGTTGTACTAGCGGGTTTCCCGACCCATGCCTTACCTGCTCTCCTCTGGGTCTGACCCACACTCCACCTTGCTTGGCTTCTGTTCCATTCACTTCAATTCCATCCAGGACGCCCTCCAGCACGCCAAGAGACTGGGGTAGGCACACTGGCCCCCCCACACACCCACAGGCCACCCACCCCCCACCACCCAGGCCTTAGGGCCCAGCACCCATGGCACCCGCCCAGTACTCGGCCTTTCACACCATGCCCTGCGCCCCAAGAGGGGCGGGTGGTGAGAGGGGCCAGGGAGTGGCAGGTGGGGAGCTGGGGGCTTGGCTGGGTTTGTGGGCTGGGGAGTCTCTTCTTCAGAGTCTTGTCCTGTCCGAAGATCCCTGTGGAGAGAACAGAGGCTGGGGTAAGGAAGCGCCTTGGGGGTGGAGAGACGGTAGAATCCCTCCGAGAGCAACACTGGGGGCTTCTGGCGCCCATAACGAGAAAGCCCAGACACAGGGAGGATGGTGGGAAAGAACCATCACGGGAGTGGCAGGGAACTGCACCCCCAAAGGGCCGGGCGTGGCAGCACACACCTGGAGCCCTAGCTCTTGGGGAGGCTGAGGCAGGAGGATCCTTTCAAGTTCAAGGCCAGCTGCCCTACAAAGTGAGCTCTAGGCCAGCCTGAAATGCACAGTGAGACCCTGTCTCAAAAAGACAAAAAACAAAAGCTTTGCCCTTAGTGAATGTTAAACGACGGCGGCTCTGTGACCCAAGTGTCCTAAGGTTCATCAGGATGATGGGCAAGAGGAGACCAGAGGTGAGAGGATCCTCCCAGGCATGGGCATAGGGGTTTCTGTTTCTATGCAGGCCATAGGCACAGGGGCAGCATGCTGGCATTGCGAATGCCCGCTGTGGCACCTCGATGGAGACAGACTCTAACAGGCAGGACTGACGCCCAGACTCTGGCTGAGATCCCAATGCCACGGCCCAGCTTGAGGACCCGACTGCTCAGCCCCTTCAGCTGAGCTACCAGTCGCAGGGATAGCAAGGAAAGGGGCGAAGGAAACTAAAAGGCGCCGGCTGCATAGGCGAGCCTCCCGAGGTGGCATCAGAGCCTGGTGGCCGAGGACACGGAGTCGCCGGAAGCGTGACCCTTCCCTGAAGTTCTCACTGGGAGGGAGCAGGTGGCGTGGAGACTGCCCCTGCCTGTCCCACAACCTTGCTCTAACATAGCCTTGTTCTGCTACCTGAGTCCAGGGCAGTGTCAGCCTGCACCTGCCACCCCAATGCGCTGCCCTTCAGGCCCCAGGCTGCAGGCCTGTGGCTTATGTCTCCGGGCATGAAGGCAGGTGCGCAGATGGGCGGGGACAAAGAGTTCCTGTCCCCACACTCAACCTTACCACGTGGGCCCCGTACCAGGGACCTAGCCCACACTCCCCACCCCCACCCTACCCTCAGGAGCTGATAAGGGGCCAGGGTAAGAGGAGGGGGCAGAGATAAACCAGGGCAGAGGGCAGCCCCCCGGGCGGGGAGCATGGGAGAAAGAGCAGAGAAGCGGCCCATTCTGTCTCCAACCGTTCCCCCCAGGACACAACTGGGCACTGGGGGCTGGACAGCAGACTCAGGGGGGGCTAAGCGGGGAGCCTTAGCCCAGGGAGCCGTCAAGAAAGTAGGTCAAGTTTTTCTTGGCTTGTGGAGAAATTCCTGTTATAAATTTATAATGGCATAGCCAGCCCTAAGGGGTGGAGGTGGGAGAGGAGGAGTGGGTGGGGTTGCCCCTGAGCTGGGCACTGGGGCTCAAGGCTGCTAGCCAGGACGGAGAGGGGCAGCATGAGGAGCAGGCCGGCCCGGACAATAGAGGCCACTCTGTTCCTCCTCCTCTCTGGCCCAGGAGGCTGCACTTGGTCACCCGGCTGCGTCTGGAGTCTGGAGTACGCACTCTCTCTTCCTCTCTCTCCCCCTCTGGGTCTGGGTGTCTCCCCGTGCCCCCCCCCTTCAAGCTGTGCCTCGGTGCTTGGCACACCCTGGCTGCGGTGCTGCCCCCGCCTGTCTCCTGCCCGCCTGGCACACTGCCACCACTTGTTTACAGAAGCTGGAAAAATCCACTCGCCAGCCAGAGGCCCAAGCACCCCCTGGGAGGGGAGGAGGCAGGCCCCGGAGTGGGCACACGGACAGGGGCAGCCCTGGGGAGCAGGTCCTGGGGGCAGCAAACAGGGCCAGGGAGGGTAGGCTCAGGGAGGGTAGGCTCAGGCATGGGCGGCCGTGGGCCGGGCTGGGCAGGGAACCCCAGCGGGCAGCCGCCTGGCACAGGCCATCCTTGCTCCAGGCTATAGTTTTGGAGGAACCCCCCACTGCCACCAGTTGCTACAGGGCAGGCCTGAGGTGGTGCCAACTTAAGCCACCCTATGTGTTTCCCCTTCCCTCTCCCTGGCCCAGCCTTAACTCCAAATGCCTCTGGACACTGCCTAGGGCTTGCGCGTGCCGACCGGTGGGAGGGGCAGGGTCCTTCTTAGTCGCACCTCCGTGCAGATCTCCATGGTGGCCCCAGTGCTATCAGTGCCGCCCAGCCATGGCTAGGCCCCTGGCAACAGGGAGAGGGACAAGGTGCAGACCTCCCTGGCCAGCCACTCTTGCCTGACACCTAGTAAGAGTCCACAGACGCTGGGGACTCCTGAAAATCTCTCCAGAGACACTGGGTCCTCTTTCTTTTTTTTTTTTAAGGACTGGGGATTGAACTCAGGTCCTTGCATTTGCCAGGCAAGTGCTTATTCTACTGAGCTATCTCCCCAGCCCCACCGGTCCTCTAAGGAAACCACCCTGCCCCTGTATTAGCTGTGGGCAGAGCATGAGGGTAGGGTCAGGGCCACCCACCCTCCAGGGCAACCTGCCTCCCCTCCTCTGGGAGTGCTGCTTAATATTCCTAAGCTCCTTCCTGGCACACCCCCTGGCAGGGGGAGGTCTTGGGCCTCAGGAGCTGGAGCCAGTGGAGCTCTGGGGCACTGAAGCTCATCTGGATGGCAGGGACAGCAAGACCCACCTGTCCGCTGGCCTGGCCACCCACTCCCTCTCTGTCAGATAAGCACCGCCAGAGCTGCTGGGTGGCAGCGTGGGCAGGGTGCCCGCGGAGGGGGAAGCATTTCATTAAGCTTAAGTGCTTCTGCAGTGGGGGGGGACAGGGACGAGGAACGATGTGGCATCCATGGGCACCAGGCCAGGTTCCCACTGCCGTCTGTCCCCCTCCGCAGCTCTGCAGATCCACGGGACACCCCCAGAGAATTCTGGGGCTGCCAGCAGCCAAGCTCTGCCCCCGAGAGCCAGCCACTTAATACTCTGCTACATATCTGCACTCAGCTTTGGGCGCCGTTGGGGGGGGGTGCTGAACTTTGCCCTTAATGCTCTGAAGACCGCCCGGCCCTCCTCCTCCTCCTCCTCCTCCTCCTCCTC